>JAAHCF010000052.1:0-90558 GCA_038367545.1 Beauveria asiatica | reverse complement strand
CGCCGCCCTCGCCCCCCGGCCGGCCCTCTCGCGGCGCTCCACGGCCATGCGCTCGCGCTCCCCGCGCGGCTTCGCCGCCGAGCAGGCGGCGCGCAAAAAGTACACCTACGCCCTGTTCTTCCTCGTCGTCTCCCTCGTCGCCTTTTGCCTGCAGACGGAGCTGAGCGCGCACATCCAGCACGACCTCGGCTGGGACAAGGCCTACTGCATGATGTACTTTACCCACAGCTCCTGGGTCGTGCTGTGGCCCGCGCAGCTGCTGGTCCTGCGCCTGCAGCGCCCCGACCAGCCCTGGCCCGTGTTTTGGCGCCGCCACAAGCAGCTGCTCAAGACGACGGCCCTCATGGTCGAGATGCAGACCCTCGACGTCTTTGGCACCACGCTGAGCTACAGCGCCCGCTCCGCCCGCTACATGCTCCGCGTCACGGCCCTCGTCACCACCGCCCTCACCGTCGCCGGGCTCAGCTGGTACGTTGCCGTTAGCATGACGACGCCCTCGGACCTCACAGCCATTTACAACTGCTCCGCCTTCTTCGCCTACGCCTTTTCCGTCCCTCTGCTGCGCGAGCCGCTTCGCCTCGACAAGTCCGTCGCCGTCCTCATCGCCATTGTCGGCGTCCTCGTCGTCGCGTACGGCGACACCGGCGCCGCCGCCGGTGACCAAGCCGGCACGTCCAGCTCCGGCCCCGACGCCAGCGCCGAGAGCCGCTTCCTCGGCAACATGGTCATTGGCTTTGGGTCCGTCCTCTACGGCCTCTACGAGGTGCTCTACAAGCGCCTCGCCTGCCCGCCCGACGGCGTCTCCCCCGGCCGCGGCATGATTTTTGCAAACACATTTGGCTCCCTCATCGGCCTCTTCACGCTCCTCGTCCTCTGGATCCCCATCCCCGTCCTCAACTCGCTCGGGTGGGAAAAGTTTGCGCTGCCCGACGCCGCCACCGGCCGCCTCGTGCTCCTCGCCGTGCTCTGCAACGCCGTCTTTAGCGGCTCCTTTCTCGTCCTCATCTCGCTCACCTCGCCCGTGCTCTCCTCCGTCGCCGCCCTCCTCACCATCTTCATCGTCGCCCTCGCCGACTGGGCCATCACCGGCCAGCCCCTGAGCGGCGCCGCCACACTCGGCGGCGCCATGATTGTGCTCGCCTTTCTGGCCCTCAGCTGGAGCACCTACCGCGAGATGACGGAGCACGAGGCGCAGAAGCTGGCTGTCGACCTGACGGACAGCGACGACGACGAGGGTGGTAATTTGAGCGAAAGCAATGTATAAAGTGGCGCTTGGTCTGTATTGACTCTAAATTTCCGTTGTTCTTCTGCATCTTATTCCAACAGGCGGTTCATATGTCTTGTTTATTTTGTCTCCTTATTCTCTGTTTTTCTTCCTTGTTTGCATTACTTACTACGTCCGTCGTGTACAACGTACATTTTCTTTATTTTTGGATCAAATTTTGCATATCTGGGGTTGGGGCAACACAATGGCGTATCACAAGTAGACGCCCGTCGAGGCTGGACAGCTTTTATAGAAACTGGGGGAGCGAGGGGTTACACCCGAATACATGCGGCACGATGTGCCCGAATCTTTTGTTTGACATGTACCATTCTGATTCTGAAGCCCTTCTCAAAAGTGTGATGTAAAAAAAAGAAAAAAAAAAAAGAGAGAGAAAAGAAAAAAAACGCCCCATTCCATGAAAATGCCCAATGCCCAACCTCATCCCACCTGGTCACAAGCCAAGTCGTCGACCATCAGTCATTCACAGCGCCCCAGAAGCCGACGACATGGCAGCATCCGAGCTCGTCTCTCTTTTCCGCCTCGCCTCCTCCCGCACCAGATCCCGCACAAAGCGGCCGCGCTCCGCCACGTACCAGCAAGAGGTGCTCGCACGCACCGTCTCGATGGCCTCGGCCCACGCCACCGTATCGTCGTCGGCGTCGCCCGTCTCGAATACGCGGAGCGACTCCCACTCTGGCCGCGGGCCGGGGACAAAGATGGCCTTAAAGAGCATGCCGTAGACGATGTCGCGCTCCATGACGAGGTCCTGTATATCGAGGCCCTCGAAGAGCGCGCCGGCGTCGTCGGGGTCGAGGTGGTAGCGGAGGTGGTCCAGGTCGACGCCGCGCGGCATAATCTGGACAAAGATCTCGGCGAGGCGGCTTGGCGGGAGGCGGGCGAGCGCAGTGAGCATGGCCCGGAAGTGCGTGGCCATGGGCATGATGGCGACGTAGACGAGGCGGTGGAGATGGCGCCGCAGGAAGCGGCGGGTGGCGGGGTCGTGCGAGGCGAGCAGGCTGAGGAGCGGCGAAGGTGGCGTCTGCCCGTAGGCGTCGGTCTTGTAGATGGAGACGGAGGAGCCCTCGTTGGCGAGTAGCGTGGTCCAGCGGCGGCGAGCAAAGAGCTCGCAGGGCAGGTTGGCGCACATTGGGATGTGGGGGTCCGTCGTCGTCGGCGTCGGTTCCGCCGGGCCGTCGTCGTCGTCGTCGTCGTCGTCGTCGTCGCCGTCGTCGTCGCCTTCGACTTCTAATTCGATAGGCAGACTGCTTCGGTCCGCGCGCGAGACGGAGAGGAGATGGTACCGCGTCATCATGAGCGGCTGGCAGCGCGTATAGACTTTGCGGCTGAGCATCGTCGCCAGCACCACCGGCGCCGCCAGGATGCTCACGCGTAGCGGATCGACCACGCTGAAGAGCAAGTCCCAGAACCAGGTATTCGACCACGTGGTATGCCTGTTGGCATCGGCCAGCACCAGGCTCGCCGTCTCCGAGGACACGACGCTCTCCGCGTCCCCCTCTCCCCCCTCGACACCCTCCACGCCTTGCATTGTCGTCGTCGTCGTCGTCGTCTCTGCCAAAGTGGCACTTGGCACCAGGCCGAAACGTCCCACAACCTCGGTCGGGTCGTCAATCAGGTGCTCCGGGCACGGCACGTACAGCGTGATGCTATCCACCGCCGGCGCGAGGCCATGCTCTCTCAGAAATGCCAGCACCTCAAAACCTGGCGTCGCACCTAAAGCCGCCGGGGCTGCTGCTGCTGCTGCTGCTGCTGCTGCTGGCTCCTCCAATCGACGAAACGTCCAGAGCACATGCCGAAATAGATACGGCAGGGCGGCAGCACGCCATTTTCGACTGACGAGTGAGAGCGACTTGAGCGGGTGCTGGCGCGAGGGGCGGTCTCCGCGCGCGGCGTAGTAGTCGTCAATGAGCGTCGAGGCGTCGTCGCGGAAGCGTTTCTCGATAGATGACGAGGCGTCGAGCTGGGAGAGGACGCAGGCAAGGAGCTCATTGGGAAGGCTGTGGACCGAGACACGATGAGGCGCCCGGGTACCTGCAGGTGGTGTTGGCCATGGCGGGGTTGGGGACATGGGCGTAATGATGTACCAAAGTAGATGATGGTGAGCTTGTGTGGATTTGACAAGGAAAGCAGAAGAAAATAGCCGTAAAT
The DNA here is from genome assembly GCA_038367545.1 of Beauveria asiatica. NCBI lineage: Eukaryota > Fungi > Ascomycota > Sordariomycetes > Hypocreales > Cordycipitaceae > Beauveria > Beauveria asiatica. The sequence continues at coordinate 87,128 of JAAHCF010000052.1, read as the reverse complement.
GATGTATAGAAATCAGCAATTCTCGATTAATGCAAAGACTGAGGCCATCGAGAAATATGGAAATAAAGGCCGCCCATCAATATTCGCTGACTGGCCTTGCAGCGGAGGAGTGAGGGGTCCCGTCACTTCCTTCTTGGGGGCTTGCCTTGGCTATTTTCTGTCCCGTCGACCCTGCCAGGCGCTGACCAGCATGCCGGCTATTTTTGGAATACTTGCACCACTGACCATTCTCACGTATTTAGTAGTAAATCAAAAGTTTTGCCCGTCAGATTCCATTTCATTTAGCCATCGCTGCGCGCCCGCTCGCCCGCGCGCCTCTATACATCCTGCAGCCGCCACATTTCCTCCAAGTCCACCAGATTCTATCATAATATAAACCTTGAAACTCTTGAAAGCCACCATCTCTTAGAAGCTTATTATAATGTCATGATTAATTCTGAATTCTCCTCTAGGTTCAAGTAAGTGTAGGACTACTGCGACTACTACTTCTGTCGTCGCCCCGACGTGAAGCACAAGCCCGTGGCGAGGCGAAAGAGAAATACGAGAGCAGCTCCGACAACGGAGGTCATCAAGTAGAGAGAGGATCGGATCCGCAGAGTCGATATCATTGAAGCTTTCAAACATTCGTGACGGGCCCTGCTCGTTTTACCCAAATTGCATCTATTTTAACGTAGGAATCCCAGCATACCAAAGGCAAGGCGACAATAATCAAATTGATTCTTGCGGGAAATATATTGACAACAGAATGACGGTATTTCTGCTTTGGGTACGTGGCCGCCGTCTCCCGCTAATGTTGACGGCAGTCAACGAGACGTCTTTACAAGGCTGAATCACGGTGTGCAAGCAAACGCGGTCCATGACACCGCTCTTGCTGTTACTACTGTGCGGAACTGGCCTTTTCCCGAACAACAGCTCACCATCATGCAAGTGTCTTGTGCCATTCTGGCTGTCGGCTTTCAGCGTTCGGCAAAGCGCTTGTATTGCTTGGCTATTAAGGCCTGGCATCCACGACCGAAATTGTATTCTGGAATCTGTGCACGAGACAAAGATGCCCGGGCTGTTTTCTGGGCACATGGGTATATATTGCTTACACTTCGGTTATCCTCCGCGAAGGGAATGTAGTGCATCTGGCAACCGTGTCGTGTAAGTTGTACCGTCTCGTGTCGGACAACAAGGACACTTGATCCAAAATACCTCTCCAACAATGCCGATTCCCGATATACCCTCTGACTTGTAGCAAATTCACGTCATGTATCAGTGCTCATGTTATACACTGTTACTACGTACTGAGTAAGATGGCTTTGACCCAGAGGTTTGCCCTGAATCTTGACGCCTGGATCCCACATCGGAGATAATTTTACGATTTATACCGGCTAATGAATGAACCATCTGAATGCATCGATAGCTCCAAGGCCAACATCTGCCGGACAAACGTGTCTGACAGACTCCAACGTCCGTGCTGACTGTGACTACACCACAACAGAGAAATGTCTGTACGACATGGCCGACTGCCGTGCAGTTGCGTAATGCAGCTTTCAGCTTCAAACCCCTCAGCCGTCGCCCAAGACTTGAAAGATGCTTGCTCCCTCAGGGTGTACCAAAAAGCATAGTCAATCCTTTCGGTAGAGCTGTCTGTGAGAGCCATCGCCGATTTGCTTTTCTCTACGTTCCCGCTCAAGCAAGCTCCGATCCGGAAACCAGCCTCCAAAACACGGGCGTACGCAAGAGACCAAGACGAACCCGCCCGAGGTCTCATTTTCTGACCACTGCATCTTCGTTACTGTACTTCTGTTCATTACTGCAGGAGGTAGTTTGGTAGTGTGTCGGGCAATCGCTACAGAATAGGACCGTGAAAAGACGCCACCGTCCCAAGACAAGCATAGGTAGCTGAACATCTGCGGTGTTGCATAGCAGATACACACACGATCATGACCCCTTCAGCCTCCAGGTCAAGACACTGCTACTTCTGGAAGGAGGGTCAGAGACAAAAGTAAAAACCCCAATCTTGAACCCCTTGGTGCCGTTTCTTCCAAGTTATATAAAGACGCCTTTCTCGTGCTTTGCTACTTTTCCAACAACGCAAGCACATCATCCGCACTTGGAACAAACACACACACATGTTCCATTGACCACTGATTTACGTCATGCATTACAAGTTCGTCTTTGCTCTGGTTTCTGCGGCCGCAGTCGCAGCCGTCGGTAAGCCTCTCCTCTCTCATCAAGTTGTTGCATTATATCGGCTGGCCAATACGTGTGTTCCCCGGGGCCAAGACTAACCAAAAATCTGTCCCAAAAGACAACCCGGCCGACGTTGCCTCTTCCGGCGCCACTACACCAGTTGCCGGAAAAGACTACTTCGCCGACGAGGTCTGCCAGTGGTTCGGCACGGCTCCTTTCTGCGAGGGTTCCTGCCCTTCTGGCTGGCGTTTTGTGCAACGGGAGAAGCTGAATTGCTGGAGCGGCAGGAAGGTCTACTGCTGCAAAGAGTGATTTGCAACGGCTACAAAGCCTTGGTTCAGGTTTTTCCTCCCTGTCTTGGGATTTTCCTGCGCTGTGATGCAAATGCAAAGGCTTTTACGAAAACGCTTCATAGTCTATACTTTTTTTTTTCTAGAGGAACAGAAACAAAATCTTCTCTCCCTTAACGAAGCACTTGACAGCGCACAAATCACAGTTCAGCCTCATAATCCGAAACTCTAGGAAAAAGTGACAAACGTAATGGAGAAATAAATTCGTTAAATAAGAGAAAATGCTTTGATAAACCAAAAGTCCCGCTCTCGTTTCCCTTTTCCCTTCGTATCATGATCATATGCTATCAACGCCAATTCTAATCCAAGGAAATGGGACAAGAAAAGTAAAAAAAAGTAAAACGAGCAAGCCAACTGTCGCTAAAGATGAATTTAAAGCATAACAAATGCCCAAAGAGAACAAGGGAATCGGGTATGGATACACAGCAGCAACAGCCTCTGCGGCTCCCGCAATTCCGCATGCTCATACAAGTCTTGGTTGTTAGGCAGCCCATCAACTGTCCCTCTGGCCATTCGTCAAGATGCCATTCTTGTCTGCTGCCGTCGTCTTTCCATTGTCATCGGCACTTGCCCGCCTGCCGCAGCCCTCTTTCTTGTCGCTGGATAGATTTGATAAACTCGGATTCGTCGAGATGGAGCTGTGGGCGGACCGGCTGCGCAACGGAAACGACGGCGTCGAAGAGCCAAAAATGGGGCTGTCGCATGCGCGTAGCCCCTCCGAGTTGAGCGGCTGGTTAAATACAGCGCCCTCCTCCATCGGGTCCAGGCTGGCATCCGTCCGCAAGCCTTGGCGGCTCAGCGTCTGCTCGCTGCCAGATTCCGCCATCATCTTGACTCTCGCGTCATATTCGGCTTGCGAGAATTCCAGCGGGCTCGGCGACGGTGTTGGGAATGCATGCTCTGGCGCATTAACATAGGCGTCTAGCTTCCGCCTCAAAACGTCGGCGCGCACCGGCTTGGCAAGGTAGTCGTTCATGCCCGCCGCCAGACACTTTTCTCTATCGCCCTGAATGGCCGAAGCCGTCATGGCAATGACGAGGATTTTTCGAACAGCCTCGATAGGGTCCTTGCGAATGAGCTTCGTAGCTTCGTATCCATCCAAGACTGGCATCATGACATCCATAAGGATAATGTGATACGGCTGCCCATCCTTTGCCTTGGCGCGTAGACCCTCAATCGCCTTCATGCCGTTTTCATACGCCACAACGTTGCAGTAGCCCAGTCGCTTCACATACTGAATAGCAATCTTTTGATTGATTGGGTTGTCTTCAGCAATGCAGATGCGGATATCTTCCGTTGCGAGCTTGGACAGATTCATCGGCGGATGCGAGACAATCGCCCGCTCAAAACTCGGCGGCAGGCTCGAGTATCGATCAATAGGCGGCGACGATTTGGCGAGCGCATCGCCAGCCGAAACATCCGCCTCCGTCTTCTCAAAGACGACTGTAAACCAGGCTGTTGTGCCAACTGTCTCTTCACTGTCCAGCCGAATCTTTCCCTTCATCATCACCTCAATCAAAGACTTGCAAATGCTCAGCCCGAGACCGCTGCCTCCATACTTTCTCGCCGTTCCAGCATCGGCTTGACTAAACGGCTGAAATAGCTTGGCGAGCTGCTGTGGCTGGATGCCAATGCCCGTGTCCCGTACCCAAAAGGTAAGAGTCGCACTCTTGGCCGTTTCCGAGTCTAAGCGAGCTCCAATCGTGATGGAACCATCCTCTGTAAACTTCAAGCTGTTGCCAATCAGATTACCCAGAACTTGGTGGAGGCGAATCGGATCTCCATAAATCAGCATCGATGGCAAGTTAATGTCTTGGATAATCTTGACATTCTTCTTGGACGTCTTCTCACGGTTGCTGTACGATACAGCACGGACGACCTCGCGAACCATTTCTTCAGGGTTAAAAGCGATAATGTAGAGCTTCATCTTGTCCGCCTCCATCTTGGAAAAGTCCAGAATGTCGTTGATGACGGTCAAAAGAAGATCGGCAGACACTCGAATCGAGTCGGCCATCTCCAGCTGCTCCCTGTTCAAGTCACTATCCCGGAGCAGCTCAGAGTTGCCAATGACACCGTTGAGGGGCGTGCGAAGCTCGTGTGACACGTTGGCCAGAAAGATGGACTTTGCCTTGGCCGCCTCTTCTGCGAGTTTGACGTTGCGGTTGGCTTCGGCTTCTGCATTTTTGGCCTTGGTTTCCGCCTCGATTGCCTTTTCCAGCGCCTGGCGTTGGACAGACACCATCAACCGATTTTCTGCTGACACTTTTTCGAGATTCTTCATAGTATGGGCGTTGGAATAGCTGATGGCCAGTTGGTTGACCAATAGCTGGAGCACAGTAACATTGCGATCTGTAAATGACCGAGGCTCACCCTCCATATATAAAACACCAAGAAGTGGCTTGTCGCCGTGCGTAATGGGAATGGCAATGATGGATCGTCCAAGTGGGTTCTTTTGCAGCCACGTGTCGTTGACGTTGCCTACACGCTCATCAACGCTGAGGTCCGGGATGAAAACCGCTTCGCGGAAGCGCGTGCAGTACAGCACCACGTTGTCCGCAATTAATGAGTTTGCGGCAAGTGGAAGTCCCGGATTGTGTGCAGACGCGCCTTTTTCGGGATCACCGCTGGCAGCAATGCACCACGAATTGCCCTCTCCATCAGGGTCCTGCACTACAATAGCCGCCAGAGTCGCCGAGCCGCCGCAAGTCTGCAGAATGACATCACACATAGTCTTGAGCAGCTCATCAACCTGCAACACGGATGAAATGACCTGGGAAGAAACCAGAATGGCATGCAGATCAATCATGTCGAGCGTGGGGAGTCCCGAAACATCGTCGTTTTGCATGGTCATGGAACCGCGCCAGGCTCCTATCCTGTCGCCTTTGGCCTGCATAAGAGTATGAGAATTGACTCGCGAAAGCTCGTGGTCGTCCTCTCCATCCGCGTGAGGATACTGGTCCGACGTGGCGTCCGACACGAAATCTGTCTGAATTGCGGCGTCGGCTGTCTGGTGGCTTCGGGTAGGTCCACGAAGCAGTAAAGAGTGCTCTTCCTCAATGGCTCTGGCTACTCCAGTGGCACCCAGCTGACGATAAAGCCCGACGGTTTCGAGCAGGGCAGATCGTGCGGATCGTCTCGCACGCCGGCGAAGGAAGAAGCCAGCCATGAGATAATTGCCCAGCGCCTCTTCAAAGACGAATCCATGCTCACTGGCATGGTCAAGTGCCTCTTCATAATGCTGCACCGATTCGCCATGATCTCCAACCAGCTCCACCATCTGTGCCTCTAGCAGCCGTGACCAACAGAGATAGTTGACGTCTGACACTGCTGACCACTGCTTAATCTTGTCGACGAAGCCCTGCATTTCCTTGACGATCTCCTGTGTCTGCGCTGAAAAGTTGGCAGTGGGCGAGCGCGGATCTTGCATCTGTCTTAAAAGCTGTCCAGCCCGGGCTAGACCGTAAAACAGCACAATGAGCCGGCTGTTGCGTGCAGACCAAATGGCATTCAGGTGATCGAAGCATCTTCTGCCTAATTCAACTGCTCTTTCATAATGCCCATATAAGAATAGATTGACCAGCTCAACACTTTCGTACAGAAGAATGGCACGGTTGCTCTCTTGCTCCTGTGCCGTGAGCCATTTCTTATATCGAGGGCCGTTATGCTGGTCATCAGACATGATGTCAATAGCATCGTCCACGCGAGTCTTGCCTTGAAGAGCGCGGCATGTTTGGCGAATGGCCACAATCATGACACCACCTCTTGTATCAGACAACCAGGTAGGAATCTCTTCGCATGCAAATTGGCAGTAGCTCTCCAGGTCGTCAAGATTTTCGCTCGCAAAGAACTTGGCATGAGCAGTAAACCCATAGCTGAGAATAGTCGACATTCGATCCCCTCCCACGGAAGCCAATTCGACGGCGTCTTCAGTTTGAGCCACGGCAAGCGGCAGGGAGCAATGAATATGCGCAAGAAAACATGTATGAAGCATTTGGCAGCGAGCAATAGAAAACATGTCGCGCCCATTGTAGAGCAGATCTTGTGACATGATACCGAGCTCAACTGCAAACTCTGCCATAGAAAAGCGACAGAGAGCTACGACCCCCATGTTCAGGAATGCCATGCCAGACTGCGGGAATGCCCCCCGAGTGAGATGGGTATCAAGCATGACCAGTGTGAGATAGTAATACTCCAAGCAGTCGCTCCACCAGGCAGCATTCAGACATTCAGACAACACGGCGCCAACTGATGTCATAACCTGGTCGTAGCTCTGCTGGGCAGTTGTGATTTTCGAGCGGTCCATCGACTTAATCTTCGTCGCCAGCTCCCCAAACTTTTTATCGCACGCTTCATATGTTGGCTCTCGCTCCACTTTGACACCAATCGTAGACATGCAATCTTTTAGTGAAATCAGAGCAGCCCTTGAGTTGCCGTTCTGCGCAAAGATGCGGGACTGCAAGATGTAGGCCGGGGCCTTGTCCAACGGTGTTTTGGCGTTGGCGAAGATAATGGTCAGTAAATCGTTGGCCTTGGATAGCTTGCTCATGTATAGATAGCATTCGGCCGTCCGCAGGTATAATCGAAGAGTTTCGTCATAGCTGACATCGGTATGTTCCGACTCCCATGGATTAGGCTGCAGCAATTGGAGTGCCTTGCTATAGTATTTGGAAGCCGTTGGTCGGGCTCCATTCTCGACGGCATCTTGGGCGCATTCTGTGAGAAGTTTGCGGAAATGCTCTCGTTCCGGGACGCGCGCCTTGATCAAGGGAACCGCCTTGGAGATGTGCCTAGCAGCTCCAGTCCGCTCCCTTGGATCATCAGCATAATATTTCATTAGCGTTTGCGCAATAACAAAGTGCATCTTTTGCTCGTTGCATTCTTTCAGGCCCGAAGAGGCTTGTATATAGCGGTCGTGTGCGAATCGAAAACGATCCTCATTTTCACTCTGCACGAGAATGTAGGCTTGCACAGCCGCCTGCAGACCCTCAATAGCCTCGCCTTCTGTGTATTTGCTTTGCATTGGCGAGTCGAGAGCGCAAAGTGTAGATCCGTCGTCAAAGTCGAACTCGCCACTCATCAAACGGCAAATGAGGCTAAAAGAAAATGAGCTTCCAATGAGAGCAGCCCAGGCAAGGACAGCGCGTGCTGCGGCAGGTAGTTCGTTGAGTCGTCGGGTAATAAAATCGGTGTCGAGCACGTCAAAGTCTTTTTCGCCCTGAAATTGGGCAAATATCTTGTCCAGGTCATAGTGCCATTGCGAGTCGCGATAGTTGTACCAGATGCATCGCTTGCGGTTACATATACTGAGCATTTCTCGTATATAGAACGGATTGCCAGCCGTCTTGGACTGGATGACCATGGCGAGTGACAGTATGTCGTCGGTTGGTCTGGCCAGTGTGGTGGCGACATATTTCAAGACCTCGGCTTCCGTCAATGGGGTCAATCTCAGCTTCGTTACAGTTGGTCGACTGCTCTTGCGCAGTTCTTGAATCTCGGGGGGTGACACTACGCTCTGCATCTTGTCGGCTGAGAGTTCTTCGGGCCGATGCGTGAGTATAATGACCATTCGCATACGCGACGAGATGATTTGTGAAATAAGTTCCAGAGACTCTTCATCAGCAAAGTTGAGGTCCTCCAAGCAGAAACAGATAAGCTTGTAGTGTGTAAAGACGCGCAAAACGTCGAGAAAGGTGTTGACGAATCGTTTCGTCTTTGTCGAGACACCAGCACGCAAAAAATCATGGGCCGTCTGGGAAGCAATACTGGGGCCGCCGGCGGAGGGGCTGGGCGATATACCTGGTGAGGAGCCTCTGCGCTTGCCACCACGATTGGTATTTCGTAGCGCCGAGTTCTGCGACAGCGAAATGGTACGAGATGCTACGGTATCTGCCGGGCCTAGTAGAAACTCGGGCAGACCCAGAACTTTATGCAGTGTGGGCCAGACGGGGCGGACGTACTGCTTCAGCGCCTGGTGGAATGGCGTGTCTGTGTTTCTCTCACCCCAGACTTGCTTAAAGAGCGAGGACAGGAGCTTAATGAGAGGACCGTGTGCAGCTCTTCTGGCCGAGTCGAATTTCGCCGTGGCACAATATCCACGTCTGCGAATATCAGGCAGTACAGATTGTATCAAGCAACTCTTGCCCATGCCACCAGCGCTCTCAATGACAACGACTTCGCATTGTCCCCTACGCCTGAATTTGGCCGTACCGAGATGTCGAGACAAGGTGGACGCCCCAGAATCCACACCACCGTGACGGCTTCCGTCATAGGCAGAGCTATCGGCAGCCGAGTGAGTGTCGTTTGACATGGACTGGTGACGCTCCCAGCGACGGGTAATGCGAGGCGCTGGGACGGTGTTGGTCGAGTGTGAGGTGGAGGCACTGTCGGAGTTGTGAGAATCGGCCGGCAACGAGGACTGAAAGCTGGCCTTGAACGTCTTTTGGTCGCTAATGGAGGCATGGGTGAATGAGCCGCTTCGGCGGGTGTGGCCGTCACCAGTGGAACTAGCGCCTTCGCTAGAGGCGTCATCGGCGAGAAGACCGTCGTTGAGGAAGCTAGAGCCATCAGAAGATTTAGGATGGGAGCCCACGGCCTGTATCGAGTGACTTCTGGATACGCGGTCAATGACACGAAGCAGCTCATTCCTCTCCTTGTCTCTGCCAATCATGACCGTGGGCAGAAGGAAAAAAGACGCTACATCGTTGGTACCAAGCTGCATATCAGCAAGAGCCTGTACATCTCCTTTACCAAGATACTCCTGCACCAAAAGTAAATCGTGGCGCAATCCACTGGCGGATAGGTAGCGGTCAGCCACATTTTTGGCAGTACACCTTTGGATGATGCGTCCAATGATGTCAGGGGTGCCCCTGTGAATAGTGGTGACGTTGGGGATTTTCTTGTTCAAAACGCCCTGGACGATGTCGAGGGGACTGTCGCCGCTAAATACAGGCTGTCGGGCGAGTAAAGTCCAAAATAGTACGCCGAGGGAGTAGATGTCAGTGCGGCTATCGGGCTCAGCGGGCATGCGGCCCGTCTGCTCAGGGCTTATGTAGAGGAGCTTATTTTTGGCGCCTATTTCCTTGGACAGAGTCGACCAGCCGGTGCTAGTCAGGCCATGCTCAAAAGATCGCAAGCCCGAGCCAAAAGACACAATTCGAACACGGCCCGTCTCGGCGTTGAAGTGGAAGGCGTCGCCACGAATCTCGCCGTGGATCATACCGTGGTGATGGTGGAGGATCTCGAGGCACTCTGCGGCCCCTATAGCGAAATCAAGAAAGCTTTCCAAGCTAATGGCCTGCTTGGGCACAGCTTCGAACTCGGAGTAAGAGTGAAAAGACTCGCCATCCTTGCGTGCTCTGTAGAGGGCGGGGCCCATGTCGAGCACATCAAAGAGGTAGTTGGGGCCGAGACGGTGGCAGACGGCGACGACCAGGGCACCACGGTCGCCCGAGGTAGGTGGCAGCCTTATGAGATCGATGGGCTTGACAATATGGTGGGCGTGGGGATCGGCCTTGGCCAAGAAGGTTTTGCTTATGTGAAAAGCGCGCTCCTCGCGGACGGTATGGTAGGATATGCGGGCGACGATGGGCTCTTCGGCGTAGGAGGACTCGGTAGCAGAGGTAGAGGAGGCGGTAGAGGGCGGGCGCGGGAAGCTGGAAGGCGAGGGAAGGGGGTCGCCGTCGTGAGTATATGTCGGGGTTTGTTGGCCGCCATGATCCGAGGTGGAGGGCCGCAGCTTGCCTGGCAGGGTAGAGCTCGGCGTGTGATGCGACGAGGCGGAAGGTGTCGGGGCCTGTGGCACAAGTCGAGTGCCAAAGACATACCTACAGCACGCAAGATAATTAGAAGAGGGGAGACACAAGGGAAGCAGCCAGGAGGAAGCCAAGACAGCACGGGGGGTGCCATGGGGGGCGGCATCATGGAGGCGGTGGGCAACGAGGAAGAGGCTGCAGGAGACGTACCAGTAGTCGTATGTCGAGTGAATAGGGTGAATAGACTCGTCCCAGGTATAGCCGGCAATTTGGCGCAGGCGTTCAAAAAGACGTGGGGGAGGCGGAGGGGGGTCAAGGGCCTCCTCTGTCACGACACCGGCACCGGCCATGATGGCGAGCGGCGCGCAACCGGAGCGCCGCGCTGGCGGGTGTCGCTGCGGGTGTGATTGGCGTGCGAAGAGTGTGACAAGACCAAAAGCGATGGACGTGTAGAGGAGAACAAGGGGGGCGGAAGGGCCCAACAAAGGACGTTGAACGGCGGAGGAGGCCGAGGTGGGTGGAAGGAGGAGGAAAGGACGTCGGGGCGGGCAGGTCAATCGAACGGAGAATATGACTGGGCGGGCAACATGGTCGGAATCGGGTGCGGCGAGAGTTGACGACGGTTTTTGGTGAGTGAAAATGGTGCTTTTGCTCAACTCAACGGCGCGCGGTGTGTGGGAGAGAAGTAATCCGTAAAATGGCCCGATACGTCACTTGCAGTAGGGCACAGGGACAGAATCTGCAAGATCGAACCAAGAGCAAGAAGCAAGCAGCGCAACAAGAATATTTACAAGGCAGGTAGCGTAGCAGAGGCAGGTACCTCGCAGAGTGGCCCAGAGTATGCGTCTGAGGTGGTACCTAGGCGATTGTGGTAGGGTAAGACACAGAGCGGGCGCCGATTCGTTGCGGGACGGTCGACGTTTTGCCGCGGCGGTCCCGTGGTGGGAGAAGAGGAAAAAAGAAAGTTGCAAGGGGAAAAGAGCGCGTTGACACGATGCTACCTTGTGTGCGCGGTCCGGAAGCAGTTGCGAGTTTTGATATTTGTCTCTAGTTAGTTACAAAATGTGCTGTGCTTTTTTTGCTGGCACCATCAGCACACATTTGAGGAGAAGCAGCAAGTGGGCAGTGGTTGGGGCAATGGGGCAAGCAAAAGCCAGATGCGTGCGCAGTTTGCTGGGCCTCCTCACCTTGTTACTTGGACAAGTGGAGATGGAGCTGCTGTGGGTCCTCGCAGTGCGCCGTGCGCCATGCTTTTGAAGGGCTCCAGTGGGCTGCTAAAATCAACAACAGATGTTCAAAATCCAATCACCTACAGAGGAATTTTCTTTAGTAAACGGCTACTTCCTGGCCTCTTCATAGGTAAGGTCTCTTTCAATGATTCTATCTTTTATATTATTTTATAGTCTATTATAAAAAAGTTCTATTCAGTTATTATTATCCTAATTAATAAAGGTAATAATATTATTAGACCTAGGATATAGTATTAAATATACTATAGCCTTATAAGTTATAGTTAGCCTTTTATCTAGTAGTTAGTACTAGATATACTATATAGAGATATAATAAATTTATTTAAACTCTTATATATAATACTAAGTAAACCTAGTCTATTTAAGTACTTTAAGCTTATATATAATAGTGTAAATCTTATTAAGGTCTTTTAAGGTAGTTTTAAGTAATTCTTTAAAATTATTATAGTTATTAAAAATTTAAGTAATTTCTACCTTAAGTTTATTATTATTAAGGTAGTCTTTAAGAGTTAACTTCTCTTATTTTATTACTTTTCTAATAAGGTTTTTAATATAAAAAATCTATAAAGGTTTTTTATTAATAATAATATTATACTTTAAATAAGCCTTAACTTAGGTAAAAACAGTATAAATATTCTTTTTAGTTTTATTAAATACTTTAAGCTTTAAGAACTTAAGTATACTATATATAATTTCCCTTCTTAAGTTAGCTTATAATATTTAAACTTATATAATTAAAGCTATAATTTATTAATATATTTATTATATTATTTATATAAAGTTAATAGTATTTTTACTTATAATAGATATTATAAAAGATTAATTACTTAAGGTTCTAAGATAACTCATTAAATAAAACTAATTAAAATTTAATAATAATTAAATCTTAATTTATAGTAGATTTTTTTATATATATACTTAAGAAGGTACTAATAGTTAAGTTAAATAAGCTATATAGTTTACTAATATAACTATAACTAGTAATTGTTAAGGACTGGCCTCACGGCATCTGCATGTGAGCGTCACAATAGTTATTAATTCTCTTAAGGAGAAGAAAAGGAGGAGAACGCAGTTCTCCCCATGCTCAGCTACTACTTATGGGTCTCGATGGTCCGCGCCCCTGGCGCGGACCTGCTAGCCTACGGCTTAGTAATACCAGGCACAGGCGTTCAGCCTGAGTCCTTCACAGTAATTATTATTATGTTTTCTTAGGCAGTTCATTTTCGATGCCCACGCTTTTCGTAAATCAGGGAAGTGATTAAAACCTGACGACTTCTGAATGACTTCTTCCGAGGGGGCGGAAGCAGCCATGGGCAGCTCGACCGAGACGCGTTTGCTCGAGACTTGCAGAGCCAGTCAACATCAAAGCACGAAAATTCAGTGGCGAGTTACGTAAATTTGCTCACCTACGAAAAGGTAAAGGTGGTTCTAATAGTAGAACTATTAATTTTCTTGGCAATCAAACGCTACTTCTATTCAGATTGTAAGGTTGCTAAGTCGCCCAAAGCTATCCAGCCGTCGCGATTTTGCCACCAAAGGAGCTCTCGCTGGCTTCGTCATTATCGCTACCTTTTAATACTAAAATGTAGCCAATATAGTTCCAATTAGTTCACAAATAAATGGGTGAACGACAAGTGCCGAATCAATAGAGAACCGTCATATGATTGTTTTAGTGCGAATTTCTAAATATCTTTGGCATCAAGCCAGCCACTATCAAGCAACAAATATGCAATGCCACTTTAGTTGACAACTTCAAAATCAATAAAAAATCAGGACCCGTGTGAGCATTCACAGGCATATTTAGGCGAGTCCCCCCTGGAAACAAAATCCAAGCAGGCGTTTACCCAGCATATCCATGTGGTTCGCGGTGCGTATTCTATAGGGACCTTCCCTACGCATGGCCAAAAATCCTGCCTCACCCTTTGTCTCGATCTGACTCAGCGTCACCAATCGCTGAGCGTACTTGACATAGTCGTCGCTGAAGGAAGCGACCGTCAAGAAAATCTCGCCCATGTCCTGTGAAATTAACAGGCGCCTGTACAAGCCATCACCGCCACGGGACTCTGGCTTCGGAGCGCATTCGGAAATCCAGCACACCATTTCTGACGCTTCTTGCATTGTGATTTTGTTGTTGGTGGTTGGAAGCCGCTGGAACGGCTTGACTTCGACAATAGCTTTCACGTCAGAACCGACAAGATAGTAGCCATCAACGGAGGATTGGTAAATGTTGACATTTCGAGCCGTTTTATTGGCGTCACGCAAAGTAAAACTCCGACGGTGCAGAGACCAATCTCCTTTGGTGTCTTCGTAGAAGAGCACAAGGCCAACGGCAAAGCTGATGAGTGCGGTATTGACAGTCTGCTCATCGTCAGCCTGCTGAATGGGGCCGGGGTCGCCAAAGCTCGAGTCAGAGCCTGTGATAGATAAAGCCGGGCTGGGGCTGACCCTGGCAGCACTCGTATCAGTGCCGGGCCCCTTGCCGCGGCGCTCCTGAATTCTTGCGCTTCGTCGAGGGCCATCATCAGGAGGCGGCGCTTGAACCCGCGGTTGAGCAGATTTGATCTGGAAGGATCGTACAATAGCCCAGGCGCCGCTCTCCTTGGTGGATTGTTTCGCCCTGGTTGATTGTTAGAGAGCGTATCAAAGAGAGCGCTGCAAGAAAGGAGCGGGCATAAACTTACGTGATTGAATGAAGATATTTCTTCCAATCTGTGTCAGCGTTCAGCAGATCATTTGCTGTGCTAAGATTCTCCGCGTCAACAAGACTATTCATGATATTCTGATGCGGGTTTGTTTTTCTCTTTATCAGAACTCGAAGAGTTAAGTATTGAGGAAGCTCAAGTTCGGAGCCTGATGCAGGATTTGGAAACTCATGGATCATGATACTCTGGACATGGTGTTTCTTTGCTAACTTAGCCCATTCGCTAGGCGTGCTGGGCAATTTATCCTTCGGTGCAGCCATAACGCTATCAGTGCGTAAGTGAAGATGGTGATGAAGAAAGTTGATCTGAGATAATGAGAGAAGAGTCTGAGATCATTTATATTATGCCATTTCACGTGAAATCGGCCACTTGCGTTTGTTCTTGTTGACTCGGTCGTGTACGTTTGTTCTTATCTGATTCACAGGGTCATGTGCGTTTGTTCTTACTGACGTGGTCGTGCCGGTTTGCTTATACTTGACCGCTCGCGTCCCTCTATTCGGCCAATTTGATAAGAAGAGGCGGTGTATGCGTTACTCACACCAAATTCACAATGGCCACTTCAATTTGCAGCTCATGGCAACCGGCCACCAATGCATTCTACATGTTTCTTTTGCCGCGCACATGCGGCACAACACGACAGAGAAAAAAAGGAGGAAGAACTACACGATATTAGTGAATCAGTTTCAGGAAGGGGACTTCATAAGGGTTCGCTTGATTGCCACCCTTGATTAGTGTAGTGATTGAATATATTACCACAAAGATGCATGTAAGTAACTCGTTGTGAGTGAATTAGGCACGTGAAAGGAAACCAAACCCGATCGAGCGAAAGATGCGGTGTGGGGTAAGTTTAGGGGTCTGATTCACATCTGCGCCAAGCGAATTGGTGGCGGGTGGCACATTGTGCAGTGAGCAAGTCAGCCATGATTTTGGGTACCGGCTTCATAGTTTGACGGCCTGGCAAACTTTCCAGCAAACTAGTACTTTTCTTCCTCTGCGCACGTGATTGAGCAGTATTTGAAGTCGGCGTCTACGCACCTTCATTCTTCTTTCTTTCTCTGAATTTTGAATCTCTCACCACATTTCGCAAGCTGCAAACTGCAAAGCAATGTCTTCCTCTAAGTTGCCACACCGGGAGCCTCGCCAGCAACCTACAAATATTGCGCAGCTCAAAAACAACGTTCAACGCGTCGCGGAAATTGTCCGCAAGTTAAAAGAGACAGATGTTACCGCCTTTTCCCGCGAGCAACTGCTCGCCGAGTATGGAATATCTGTGCAGCAGCTCAACGGCGTCACTGGTGTCCCCTGTTCTGGTGGTCAGGCCTACATCAAGCCTATTTCACCGGAAGTAGTTATCGAGTGGCTCAAGAAATACGCACCCGAGGAGTCAGAGGATCTGGAATCTTTTGACATTGATTTTCCGAACCTCGACGTCACCGAACTGAGTCCCGGCTTCGACTTTCACGAAGCAATCGAGCTCTCCGATCTACTACTCAACCGCGTGAAATTTTCAAAGGACCCCAACATGGGCGTCATGATGGGCAAGGAATCACACTGGAATGAAACCGAGTAAGTGACACGCCTTTATCCAAAATTACAAGGACCAATGTTGGCTAACGACATTCCTTCTTCTTCTTCTCCCCCTCCTGTTTAGATTGCCCCATCACTGTATCAGCCTGCCTCACGCGGATTGGGAGGCGAGAGAGCCTTTCCACCAAGTGCACCCCAGCCAGTATGGCCTTGATTTCGACTGCGTCACAAAATCAAATCCTGAACTTCCACATATGCAATGCTGGCTAGCCGATGAACTCCCTGTCAAGAACGGCCCTTACTTGTCTTCGGCTGAGCTCATCACGACCCTCGCTCTGGCAATCGCAAAGATTAAAACCCTGAATCGCTACCAACCAACTGTTATACCGGTGAGTCTTCTCATCTTTTTGATCGTTACTGCGCACCGGGCCGTGCTAATCCAGTCCGTCTTCAAGATTACAGTGTTCTCCTGCTCCGGCCGGAAGCTCCGCATCGTTCAAGGTGCCATCAACTTTCACGACCTCAACCTGGATTTCCGTTGCAGCCCCGTAATGGACTTCTCGGTTGGCGGACTGCGCTTGGATGGCCCAAACGCAACTAAAGTCGCCAAGGTTCTCGGCTGGATCTTGGGACGCCCGGTCGGCCAAATTTTTCTTTGAGCAACCCGATGGTACACCATCCCTCCATGAAATGAGAGCCGTCTTTTGGCCGAGCACTCCTGCGCCTCTGTCTTGTTTTTTTCAGTTAGTGGTCGGAGTTTTGATGAGCCACTATGCTCGATGATTCTTTTCTTGTTTTCGATGAGTGGCGTTGGCTAGACTTGATGAAATGATACCTTTACTTTTCCCGTTGACGTGCCACCATTCTCCTGCTCTTTTGTGACGTGAAAACACACATTAAGCTGCTCACTCCTACATCGCATAACCAAGCACCATTTCAACCTTCTTCGCCCCGAAAGTGCAGCCTTTCCGAATACGCCAACTGCCTGTACCTACTTCCGTGGCGTAGACTGCAAAGCACGATTTTTACGACAGAAACCAGTTTAGAAAACAGGAGACGAGTAACATTATTGAAATGTCATTCATACAAAATGGAGCATAGATTTTCCTAGCAAGTAAAAGAAAAGAAGTATGCCTCGCCATTTCATGCGCAGCCATTGGTAACTACAAGAAGGACCCTTTTGCCTTTTCCCCTTCTTTTGAGTAGTGTGAGTAGGTACTAACTAAATATTCACGGGATGCGTGAACAAGCTGTTGGACAGCGGGCTGCTGTGGGGGCTTTGCAGTGCGCCATGCGCCGCGCTTTTTTAGTACTTTGGGGCCAGGCAAGGCTGGCTTCCATCAGCGACAAGTAGAGGTTAAGGGTGACAACTACCTTTTAGCCACGGCGTCAGTCTCAGCCGCCGATGATTTCGTAAAGTCACAATTCGGCCGCTAAATAATATGGTAGAGTCGTCTGCGCCCGCTCACTGACAGTGTCTCGTGCTGCTAATAGATACAATAACTTGGTCTTGGTAAAGCGAGCCAGTGGAGTCGCTGCACGCCCGCCCACTTTGCATTTCCCTGGGCGCTTCTTTTCTGTCCACATAAGATGCAGGATGCTACACCCACTGTAGCTAGTTTAACTTGGATACCTAGGTAGTTCAGGTATTATTAGCAACCTGAATGAATACACCAGCTATGAGAATAAACCCTCTCCAACGCTCATAACCAATACATCTAAATACAAGATGATTTCGCTAATCAACCCCATCCAATTATCCCACACACTCCCTTCCTTGCCTCTTTCTTCCTTTCTTCATTTTCTGATTACTCGCTCACCCATGGCTTGCTTCATTTCCTTCCCCTCCCATTCCCCTTCGCCCCTCTTCTCCGTCCCCTCTTCCATCTCCCCCACCTTGCAACAGCAACAACCAAAATGACAAAACTCCAAGTAGATAACATAATTGGGTACATAATGGGATGCTTTGCTCTCCGAGTGTTTAGCTCCTAAATAGCTTTCCCAAGCAAGGCCGGCCTCGTCGTTTACCCTCCAAGTTCCTCTTGCCTCCCGCCTTCACCCGGCTTTATTACCTTTGTGGCCAGGCACAAAACAACCCTGCGTCTTGGCTCGAAGCCTGCAGCTTTTCTGGTCATATGCACTTCCCTGACCGCTTCCCACAAAGCGCCCTCTGTTCAGTCAACGATATGGACGCTGCAGATCGGGCGATGACCAGCATGGCAACCTGAGTGGGCGGAAACAATAAACTACTCGGAGCTTCATCCTTTTTCATCCACAACTTATGCAGGCCTGTAGCCCAATACCACGTCAATTTGGTCAGCCTACCAGTACAGGGGACCAACCATCCTTGCAGACTACCGATTGCCCAACTTCCTCGGCGACCTTTCCTGCCAGCTGCCTGTCAATGCCATGTACGTCCAAATTCATTCAATGTGTCGTCACCAGTCACAGTACTTAATGGTCATGTATGTAGCTGAACCATTCCTTGGTTGAGACAGCATACGGCAAAGAGACCTCGGTTTCCATCCCACAATAGGCGGCGTCTATTAGATTATTCTACCTCTTCTTTTCGTCTCATATATCAACCCAAGAGGCTCTATACATAGTAACCCTTGATTCAAATTCACATCCATTCCGTCTGAGCGTAAATGTCACTCCACCGTCCTTCACCCTGTCGCCCACTTAGTTGCGCAGAGGCAGGCTGTTGGACTTGTTATAGTCAAACGACTGCGCGAGGCGTCTCTCCGTATTCTTGCGCGTGTTGACAAAGTTGGGGTGGTTGAGAGTCAGCTCAACCGCGCCGTTGTGGACAGCATCGACCGCCTCCACGCCCAGCATGAAGGAGTGGTCCTGGTTGCCAACCTCGTAGCGCCAGCTGCCAAAGCGACCGCGCGACAGAATGTCCTGAGCCTCCAGCTTGGGGAGAAGCTCTTTCAAGACACCCTCACGCTCCAGACTCGGCGTCGGGTAGCCGTGATCGAAGCGGCGCACGTAGGTGGAAACAATCTCGTCCTCTGGGCGAATCATATCCGTGTTGATGAGGCCCTGAATGCAGTCCTTGAGTAGCGTTTCCTGGTTAACGGGCTTCATCGTAGACTCGGAAACCTCGAGCATGATGGACCAGTAGGGGCCCTCCTTGGCCTCCGACGAGGCCGCCTTGTCGCCGTTGGCCAGGTACAGAGTGGGCAGCTTGACCTTGTCGTCTGGCTGGTTGTAGGGGGAGTAGTTGGAGAAAATGGTCGCGCGATAGAAGGGGCTGTCGTCCTCGGGAAAGTACAGCTATTGTCATGTCAGCGTCGACACATCTGATTTGGCTATTTCTAGGCCAGGGTGCAAACCTACCCAGCACTTGTCACCGATACGCTCAGGGCGGGCGCCGCGGATACCAACACCAATGACGTTGGTAGAAGAATAGTACAGGCCCTTGGACAAGCTGATGAGCTCTTTGTTGCCCATCTTCTGCACCAGGTCGTCAACAGCCATGGTGTTGATGAGCTTGTTGTAGCTGACGGTGGAGCCATCCTTGAAGCTGACAGTCTTCTTGTCGGCATCGATCTTGGTCACTTCACCCTGGGCACCGAAGCGCTTCTTCTCCTTGGGGATAGTGTTGGCGACAGCGATCCAGATACCGCCGGTGCCGTCGCGGGCAGGGAAGCGAAAGGTGGCATTGGGGCCCCAGTTGCCGGCGACCTTGCCTAGAATGGCGTTGCTGGTGACGAGCTTCACGTCGGGAGCAGCGACACGCTCACCAAGCCACTCGCATTGCATCTAGAGAAGACTCAGTCAGTCGAGGCTCATGCCTGGAGCTGTGCGGCGGGAAGATCTGGCTTACTTTGGTGGTGGGAACAGCCCAGACCTTGTAGTTGTAGGGACGCATAAACATGTCGGCAAGCCCGCTGCCCATGGAGCGCAAAATCCACTCGTCAAAGTCCTTGGGCTTGCCAGTGGCAACACGGGCCTCAAGCGAGGCGTCAATGAGGCCCTCGATGGCCTTGACCTGGTCCTCCTTTGGCAGCATAGAAATGTTGTTCTGGAAGGGGTACGGAACCCACAGGCCCTTGTAACGGACATACGAGATGCGCTGATGGGTGTACCAGTCGTCGTCTTTGGGCAGGGCCTCGTCGATGCAGTCGTCAAAGTACTTGTAGTGGGAGAAGATGACGTGGCCGCCAACGTCGTAGAGCTACGAGCAAAGTCAGTGAGAAAGAATCCAATTGAGTGACGACGAGCTCGGGATCAGACTTACGAAGCCTTCAGGAGTAACATCGGTACTGGCAAGACCACCGGCCTTGTCACCAGAGTCAACAATCAACCATGAGGGGCCATTCTGTGGCTTGTTAGTATGGGAGAAGCTCGTTTGCATGGGATGGAGGGGCAGCGACTCACGATTTGGTGCAGACGCTTGGCGGCACCGAGACCAGTAGGTCCCATGCCAATGACGAGAACATCAACGTGTCTGCATGATAACATTTGTCAGTACTGCAAAGCTCGTATTCTTGGGCCGATGTCGAGCAACGTCTGTTCGTTGGGGTAGGCGGTTTGCGGGGGTGGGAAACGGTGAAGCTACCTACTGGTGGGCGCCCATTGTAACGGTGGGGGAAGCGTGCCAAGTTTGAACAGTTGTGAAGAATGGACGGGAGCTGGAAGAAATACGAAAATGCAACGCGCAGCGCAGACGAGAAAAACAGTGTCAGATAAGCAGAAAGTGGTATTATGAAAGGAAAAGAATGTCTCCAACACTGCAGACGGTGAGGGAGGCAGAAGTGGTAACAGAAGCTTGGCCAGAAGCGCGACCAACCCTTTTTTTTTCTGCCTGTGTCCCCTGAGAAACTCTCAAACCTCTTTTTGAGCGCTCGGAAAATTGAAATGGAGCCTGGCGACTGGTCTTGGACGCTAAAATTAATGGCCTTCGGGGGGGGGGCGTTACGTGTGTAGTCTAGTTTGCCCCACCTCATGACTTCAGGCTTGATATGTACCTGATGGGTGTTGATCGTTTGAAGCTGGGGGAACTTTGAGGAACGTGTCAGGGAGAACTCCGGGCTCGACAGCTTGTTGATTGCTTTGACTTTTCGAAATGCTGGCATAGCATGGTGTTGGTGCGTTTGGCCGCTTCTGTTGTTTAATGAACAGGCAGCCAATGCCACCTTGCTGCCAGACGCTGCTAATTTGGATCCGCGCTCAATGTCACCGTGCAGAAAGAACCCCCCAAAAATCCTCGATGACACAGCACACTCCGCAACGCCAGTATACTATTATAACCACCTCGAAGGCCTATATCACCGAATTCTTCGGGAGGGTCAGGTTTGATGTCATGACTTGGCCCCGTCGCTGCTATGCCATACAATAGATACCATTGCAGGGTAGTTCAAGCCCCATCTGTGTTACATGTGAAGAAGTGCACACGAGGAGCAGGTTATACAAGCCAGAAGCAAGCCTGGCCCCTCTTTTCTCGTTTTTGCTGCAATGCTACGGTAAATAGTCACACGTGCATCTTATTTTCTAGGTCATTATTACTGGCTGGAGTGGCTGCCAAGTTTCTGCAGGTCTGTGATGAATAAGCTCGCAATCTGCGCCTCAAGATGCCTCTAGCGGAAGCCTTTATTACCGTAATCTCTCCTCATCCACCCAAAAAAGTGGTTCATTCGAAATTTCGAACAACATGTCCCTCATCAAGCTGACACTAGTTCTGCACATCAACCGTCATGCCGTGCCACACGGCACTCTGCTTTGCCTGCAAAAAATGCAGCTATTGGTCAAAGATTATTAGTTAGCTTACGATCTACCGAGTCCCTCTAATGATTACCGCGTGCTCACTTGTATTTACGTGGCCGATCTTGCTACATTTTACGACGATGATTGAAATTGCACGTGAATAAATAAAAGTCAAATAAACCCAACAATCAACCAACACCCAGCTTGCCAGCTGCCAGATAGGTGATCCTGGTGCCGATCTGCGGATGGCCCTTGATGTCTGCATTTGCTCGCCAAAGTCACTTCTCGGGCGGCAGCCAAACAAATAAGCATTCTCAAATCTCTCGCGCCTTTCGAAAGATCCGCGCTAGTTTTTATGGCCCAAACCACTTGCCACTGTGCCACTCAACCATGGAGAACAAGTCTAAATAGTTATATAGGTACACGTTTCTGGCGTGCACAGCATGGCAATGTGGGTTGCCCCTGCGTGCCTGGGTATGTATGTAGCCACAATTCTGAAACGACAGATCACTGTTCATCCCCGTCGGCGTTGCACCAGCTTGACAAGCCAAAGCAAGCATGAATTGCGTCAGACTCAACTCGGACCAACGCTGGAAAGGACACATGGCATCGAGACATGACGTACGGACACGAAAATAATGGGCGACGAAAGGAAGAAGGCTAATCCGTACAGTCAAAGACAAGGTAAAGGCATCAATGCGAGCTATACAGGGAGAAGCGACTACTATGTGAAATATTTACATGATACTGATTCTGGGCCGGAGACCCTGATTCATGAAATAGTGTTATACCAGTATTAACACGTGCTCCCTATTTTCATGTTGATGAATCGTCGATTTTTTTTCTGTTTTGGGTTTCTGGGACCTGCCCTTTCGGGCTACGAGGGGTGGTGACGGATCCCGCTTTTGCTGGAGTCATTGTCGGAGATCTATCATATAAGAACATGGTATTTATATGTGCATGAACTGTTTCGTTAAGATACAAAGCTACCATGGGCGGGATGCCAAGCTTTCTACTTGGCTTTTGACGCTATCCCAACGTCGGCCCACAGCCTCGCGCGATACGAAGGGCATCAGTCGATGCAGCTAGTCAGCCTTGTGGCAAGTCTCCGGTTGGCTCCTCAATTTCTTGTTCCCGTGAAAGAAGGGGTTGCAAACGACGAGTCTAGATGACGAAACACGGGCATGAAATCACAATAATAGCATGCGGCGCGGCTAGAGCATGCATTATGCAGGCGGTGCCGTAGCTGGAATGGGCGAATGATATCTGTACCTGGAGATAGGAAAAAAGCAAAAGGAGGTGACCATCCAATGTTGCAAGAGTTTAAATTACGAGCAGCAGCGGTTTTCCAGTCGACCAGACGCCATTTTCGACGACCAACGTGCTTGGTTTGATTCGCTGAGAAGCGTTTATCTGAGGTGCTAGTGCTGCAGTGGCCCGGTGGGCGGCCCCGCTCAGTAGCGGATGGCTAAATTCCCTCCCGGCACCCCGCCATAACTAATGACCCCTGTCTTGGAATTTTCAAACAGCAGTACGGATTACTGCAACAGGGTCTAGAACCCTATATCAAACTAGATGAAAGTACGGATTAGCTACGAGAGAAAGAAAAACAGTTCGGTGACTTGTTCATTTCAATCAAAGCTGGCTGGCCCCCTAAAAAAATCCCAAAGGGCGCAGTCGACAATCAGGAAAAATGTGTTGCGCGGGTTGACTTTGATACCGGTACCATGCACATGCGTCCAGCCATAGCCCACTCTTCCTCTGCGTACGATCGCTGCCTCTTACGCGTCGCTGGCTCGACCCGCCGACTATCACTTTCAGGGGCAAAGCAGCAAACTGTCCTGTGCCACCCATCACGAGGGACAGTGTGTGAGATGGTTGTGATGACTGTGATATATTTACTTTGGAAGTTCGGATGTGAGCAGTAGGTACTAAAGAACATTCGTCTTTGTACAGAGCATTGCCGAGTAGCTAGGTAAGGTTTGCTGTCGCCCCGGGCCAGATACACGAGATGTAAAGAGTGAGGGAAAAAAAAAAGAGAAACATAATAAATATGTAATACGAAAGCTGAACCTGACGAATGACTATCAAAGTCAGTTGTGCTTGAAGGGAATGTGAAAAGGACCATCTTCTTATCGTGCTGCGCCCCATAGGTGATGAATGCTTGCGTAAATTGAAGTTGCATACCTCGCCAACCGCCAAACTCTAGCGCAAAGTCTGTCACTAAAAATTTACCTAGTGAGTTCTGCCAGTCGCAAGTTCCCAGTTCGCAACCAAAGAGGGACTCGTTGATTACTTATCGATGGCGTCTCTTGGCCATAGCTAGGTACGCACTAGAAAAAGCTGGGTAAATATCTTGAAAAGTTAGTAGATGATTAAATAATCAATTCACAGTGAGGAAAGAGCATATATATGTAGAAAACAGCTCATTGCTATTGAAATAGGCACTCGAAAGAAGGGACTGGTCAGTCTTCATGTCTATGTATCTGAGACCCAGCGCTCGGCCCGCTGAGCATGCCCGCCAAACCCACTGTAGCCCCTCAGCTGAAGCTATCCGCTCCCCTGTAAACTCTGCCTGAGAGAGTACCTAAGCTTGCTGTTGAGGGCCTGCCTAGGTACCTCTGCGGCGCTCCAGGCCGCCCGCTCTCGCTTCACCTAATCTTCCGCTAATCAACTGCAACGTTGGTTTTTTTCCGCCCTCCCACCCCCACGACTTAATCCTCCTCGCCAAGGCCTTATTCCCCAAACTTTTTTTCTTTCCCTCTGCAGCGCGTCTCGTCTCTCTTCTCTTCATTCCTTCTCTTTGCGTTCCTATCACAGGAACCTCTCAGCTTCTCCTTGTATTTTCCTAATACGTTTCCGTCCAGAACCGCTCTTTACCTGTCTCCATCGTTCGCACTGCTCTCCAACCATTCCCGTTGTCTCGCGCCCCCTTGAGATTGCGTCAGCGGCCAACAGCTTCACGATACCCAGCATCTCACAATAGCGATATTTGCCACTGTTCGGCCGTCTTGCACGCTCAATTTCATCCTCGATACTACAGTCAATACCGACCATGTCTACCGAAGACAAGGTGCGCGTGTCTGGCGATGCGCCTCGCAACGCCGCGCCAGTTCTCCCTACCGTCAACCCTGCATCGGAGAAGCCTCAGCCTGCTACTGGCGGCATCCACCCGGCTCTCTATGTCCTGTAGGTTCATATTGCGCGCTGCTCACGGCTCGCATTGTCTGGGAACAACCAACACAAGTAACTAACTCGTTCAGCGTTTGGATTGGCTTTTCCTCCTCCGTCATCCTTTTCAACAAGTGGATTCTTGATACCCTCAAGTTCCGTACGTGTCCACTCGATCGCGACGCCTGTTGCGACACTCGTATACCGAGACTAATACATCCACAGGCTACCCCGTTATCCTCACCACCTACCACTTGGTTTTTGCTACTGTCGTCACCCAGGCCCTCGCCCGCTGGACCACTGTCCTCGATGGTCGCAAAAATGTCAAGATGACTGGCCGCGTCTACCTCCGCGCCGTTGTCCCTATCGGTCTTTTCTTCAGCCTAAGCTTGATTTGCGGTAACCTGACCTACCTCTACCTGTCTGTTGCCTTTATTCAGATGCTCAAGGCTACCACGCCCGTCGCCGTCCTTCTCGCCGGCTGGTGCCTGGGTGTCTCGCAGCCCAACATCAAGCAGTTCCTCAACGTTTCCGCCATCGTCGTTGGTGTCATCATTGCTTCGTTTGGCGAAATCGACTTTGTCCTTGTCGGCTTCCTCTTCCAGATGGCTGGTATTCTCTTCGAGGCCCTTCGTCTCACCATGGTCCAGCGTCTTCTGAGCTCTGCCGACTTCAAGATGGACCCCCTCGTCTCCCTCTACTACTTTGCTCCTGTCTGTGCTGCTATGAACGGTCTCGTTGCTTTGTTCTGGGAGGTCCCCAAGGTCAGCATGGCCGAGGTCTACCATGTCGGTCTCTTTACCTTTTTCCTCAACGGTCTTTGCGCCTTTATGCTCAACGTCTCTGTTGTCTTCCTCGTAAGTTCCATCTCTGCACCTGCGCCGCATTTCTGCTTACACTGTCTACTTAGATTGGCAAGACATCCGCTGTCGTCCTGACCCTCTGCGGTGTTTTCAAGGATATTCTGCTCGTCGTCGCCTCCATGATGATCTGGGGCACGCCCGTTACCCCCCTGCAGTTCTTTGGTTACTCGATTGCTCTCGGCGGCATGGTCTACTACAAGCTCGGCTCCGACCAGCTCAAGGGCTATGCTGGTGAGGTTTCCCGCCAATGGGCCGAGTTTGGTGCTCGCAAGCCTATTCTGCGCAAGCTAAGCATCATTGTTATGATATTCTTCACCGTCGCCCTCTTGTTCAGCGGCCTGGCCCCTTCATACGCGCCCAACTACAACCCTGGAGGGCTTGTTGCCGACGTCACTAGTGAGATGGGCAAGTCTGATGCCAACTGAGTTGGTCGCCATGCATAATCACAACAAGACGACGTACCACTTGTCAGGAGCAAATTTGCGGTGTAATCCTGGCCGCTTGTAATACAGTCTGCAAGCTCAACGACCAAATGGAGCGCAGCGCAGGAAAAGTGTCAAATTTTGGAACCTTGACCCGTGTATAATTATCCAAGCTAGGCGCAGGACGCGAGGACAGCTTGCCACGACGCACTACGAAGATCAAGAGCAGCAAAAGTCCGCAATGTAGGCATGCAAAAATCAAACTGCAACTCGCCGAAAACAATAAATAGTCTGGCCCTCATTTTCTTTAAATGGCGTTGAACAATGGACAGTATACATATAGAAATGTAGAAATGATTTGGGATTTGAAATATTGCGTCAGCTGAGAATTGTACACAGTGGTGTAGAGACCGAGTATTGTTTGAGTGGTGTAGAGAAGGGGGTTTCCATGTTTATTTGCTATTGACGCCAGAATCATATCAACCCTTAGAAAAAACACAACACTCATTGCTTTTATACCTCCATTTCATTCACTGCCAAAACGATATCATCACAGCGTAAAGGCGAGATGCACGTAAGATTTTTGTGTCGTTTTATTTTTTTTGTGTTGTAATTGGACGAATGTCACATGAAGCCCATTATAAAAGAAAAACCCAGGGTTCCTCAAGTGCCATCCGAATGCTCTTTACATCCCGCCAACTCCCATGACCATAACGGAAGAATCCCGCATGACTCAAAATCCTAGAGTCCAGCTCGTTAGCAAACAAACATTCTTCTCGACCTCTTCACTTCTCTCTCCGTCCACGTCGAGCGAAGCGAGGGTATTACAAAAAAAGACTTACTCAAGGGGGTGAAGAACCAGCGGTTCTTGCCGCTGGTGTAGCGGTCTTCGAGGGCCTTCTTGACCGTCTTCTTGGCGTCCTCGCGCTGCGAGACCTCCTTGAAGGTGTCGGCGGTGACGGAGCCCTTGAGGCCCTCAAGCTCGAGGGTGTAGCGGGTGGGCATCAGGTGGTTGTAGTTAACCACCTTGATGAAGGGCTTGACCTTGGAGCGCTTCTCCTGGCGAGTCTTGGACATGCGGCGGGTGATCTTGGAGGGGTAGCGCTCGATGCCGGCGACGACGGCGTGGCCAAAGGGGTGGGGCTTGTTGCCGTTGTCGACGGGCTGGATGATGACGACCTGGAAAGGAAAAGAGTTAGCATGGAGTGAGGTCCGACGGCGCTGGGAGGGTGTTTGTCGCGGGTCGTGAGTTTGGTGTGGAGGAAGAGTTGGATGTCGCATGCCAGGGTCTGAGGTGTATTAAAAGCGTCCAGCGGTCCAAATCGAGAGAGAAGCAGCCGTGACATTCAAAGTTGCAACAAGTCATCAAATTCGGTGCTTGACACGTTTTGTCTAGAAACGTCGCAGTAATGCAACGGTGACCGGAAGGTTTTCTTGCGCTCGATGCCAACACGGCGTCGTTTCAATCGATGCCAGTGTCAAGAGACCTTATCCCGTCGTAGTTCGGTCGCATATTTAGCAAATCGACCACAGGTGGATGATCAATGACGGTAATCGGATGCCAATTCGTATGCGCATTGTCGTAGCAGCTTTCTCTCTTCATTGTTTCCGTTGGATACTGTTTTCAAAACCCTGTCCAACTTTTGGCGGCGGCCAATCTCCTCCGAACCCAGCAACGGCGAATCTCCCAATAAATAGAATAGTCGTACCTTCTTGCCGGCAAAGCGGCCTCGGGTGATGATGGCGACACGGCCGACCTTGAGGAACTTCATCTTGTCGGGCGGGCGGGGGCTGTGGTGTGTGGGATCAGAGGTTTTTCAGAAACACACTTTCGGGACACAAAAGCCGTGATACAGTAAATTTGGGCTTGGTAAATTTTTTGGGGTTTGTGGGCTGTTTCCCAAGCGAGCGTGCCCAGTCACGTGAAGCACAAAGCAAAGGCGTACAACAGGTGGCATGCACTGCACGTGATCTCAAAGTTTGGAAACGGTTTCTTAGTCATCACCTCATCTCGGACTTTTGCCGCTCGACAGCTCACTCACCCTCAAACCAATTCATTTAGAGCTGCATTTGCCGGTTCTCAAGATGCCTGCGCCGACATACATTATCTCAAAAGTCGCTG
Organism: Beauveria asiatica; assembly: GCA_038367545.1. Taxonomy (NCBI): domain Eukaryota; kingdom Fungi; phylum Ascomycota; class Sordariomycetes; order Hypocreales; family Cordycipitaceae; genus Beauveria; species Beauveria asiatica. Next base: position 59,080 of record JAAHCF010000052.1, on the reverse strand, counting down.
ATCCCATATTTGCGGTCGTCATTGGTCTGGCGGCGGCCGGCCTGCGCATCAACCGAGAGGAAGAGGCCAAGGGCTACAGCACGAGCCAAACTATTCAAACAGGACTGCGGTACGATTACTCACAGTGTTAATCCATTTATCATTTTTATATATACGCTGACTCATTTTCTATAGTCGACTTGGTCTTAAATCGGCGCCGGCCTCACAGAAAGCGTCATAAAGCAGACACCAAAACGCCATTATAATGTCCTCCCAATGCTAGTAGCTACTGTATAGTAATACGATCTTGATACCCCCAAATGAGCACCCAGACCAAGCAAAGAAAACGATTAGCCGAGAACCAGCTTCTGAGATGCACCGCGAATGGCTCTCTACTCCTCGGCCTCGGGCCCCATGAAGCCAGGCCCGTACTCCTTGCGCATCGCCTCGCGGACAATCTGGCCGCATAGCTTCGCGGTCGGGTTGACGCTCACGGCGAGGTTCTTTGCGATTTCGTTGCCGTAGCGGCCGCCCAGCGCGAGGTCGTGCGACGCGGCCTCCTGGAAGCGATGCGCTGACCAGGCGCTCTCGCGACGGCCGGGGTCGACGTCGAGCGCGCGGTGGTGGTCCGCGGCCGCCAGCATCTTGCCCGTCTGCAGGTAGACGGCGCCGCGCTGCGTCAGCGCGCTCGACAGCGTGCGCGCCGCCGTCGGGGCCATGGGCGTTGTGAGCCGCTCGGGCGTGAGCAGCGCGACCGAGGCGTCCAGGTCCTCGAGCGCGAGTGCGGCCGCCGCGCGCTTCTCGGCGCGGTCCGGCGCGGGCAGCAGCGGCATCGAGGCGGCGCTGCTGCTGGCGGTGGTGGTGACGCCGAGCAGCATCAGGTCGCCGTAGAGGCGGCGCGTGGCCTGGGCGCGGTTGTTGCGGGCGCTGGCGTACTGCGGGTGCGCGGCGATGAGGGCGCCGAGCTGTGTGATGGCGGAGCGGTAGCCAGCGACGGCGCGCTCGTCGCTGTCGAGGGCCTGCGTCTGCGCTAGCTCCGTCTCGAGCGCCTGCAGGGACTGGATGATGGCGCGCTCGCGGGCCGACACCTCGTCGTAGAGGTCCGGGTTGGTCAGGTGCGGGTCGCGCGGCAGCCGCTCGTCGAGCACGAGGCTGGCTTCTGGGTTGAAGTCGGGGTCGCGCATCTTTTCGAGGACATTCATGTCCCGCTGGGAGAGGTCGACGTGGACGGCCATGACGGGCAGGTGAGGGGGCGGATGTGATGCGAGCGGGAAGACGTTTTGACGTTTCGCGTATCGTTTGTCTTGGGCGATTTACTAGCTACAGCATGTCTTTGACGGGGTAGGGTGTGCTGATGCATTTATTATATGTTTCCTCGTTTCGGAGGTGTGTAGTCTTTACCATGCTGAACCGGACGCTACCCCACCACTTCCGTCATGGCGCGGGGCTTAGTCTGCGCCGACCTGTGCGATGGATTCCGCGTTTTCCACGGGGAGGATTCTTTATGTTTGCTTGCTAGAATGAAAGCTACTGGTTTTCCTTCATCGTGGCCTTGATACTTGTTCAAGATTACTCAACGACTCTGTCGTTACAAGCGGTCATTACTGATGCCATTGCCAACTACAAGAGGACTGCCCTGCGGCTAAAGACGGCATACTGTACACGCCTTGCCAGCCGCCCAACAACATTGATGCATTTGTGTAAATGTCGCCCACGCCGCGGCTGGGAGCTCAAAATCCAGCATTTTCATGTATTCAAGGTCTCCCAGACTCGACATTTGAAGAGCGCTTCGGCAGTATATCCTAGAAGAGCATGATCCTGGTATTGTCAGGGTGACATATCCTATCAGCGGCATGCTGACCAGCTGTAAGCGAACCAGAGAGGTGAGGAAAACAGCCAACACTCGACTGGTATTTGTCCTGTCATTTTGTGCGACAACTCTACTCACATTTTCTACTGGTCTCGTTTGGCGTGTTGGCGGTTCAATCATGAGAATGAATGTCATATTAAACACGAAACAAGACATGGCGGGAATCATCTACAGGCATGTTATCAAACACGTGGAAAAATACTCCACCAGCGACATTTATCTTTAGAAATTCCATGTTTCGGTGTCTGTGCTCCGTCTTTCTCTATAATACATGACCCTTCAGTTGGTGCTGTCAAGGCGGACGGCCTTGTACAGCGACACAGCATCGCAAAACCTCCTAGATTTTCTTAGATGATGAGGCCGAAGTAGCCTTCGGAAAGCCTATTCCGCATCCATTTCCCATTAACAGATTTTCTCGCCTAAAAGAGAAAATGAAAAGTCATCAAACAGTCTTCGCCATATCTGGTGCGGCTTGCATAAACAATGACACCAGCTGGCGACGATCCAAAAGCGGCAAATGTGGAGACGCAACTCAAGCGGATGGCCAGAATGCTGGGGACGGCAAGGAGCGGCTTTGAACGGAGCCAGGCCTTTTTTTCCTTTTTTTTCCTTCTTTTTTTGCCTTTTGAACTTGAACACTTTTGAACTAGCGGCGGTTTTATTCTAGGCGCGCTCCAATTCCGCATTCTTTTTCGCCTCCCCCTCCCCGAGATTTGCGGCAAATGGGGCCCGCCACCCGCCGGCGGCTTTGCGAAATGGGTAACGATTGTGTGACGTTGTTGGCGATTGGGGCCACGGCGAGTGACTACTTCCATCGGTTCACGTGCTCTGTACACAAGATATGAAATACTTTGTTACTTCATGGTTAAATGAGCCAGACAACCTGGCAGATGCGAGTGAGACATTGTCAATTTCGATCCTGGGGGGACGGCTTGCTGTTTCCCCACCAACACTTGGCCGAGACGGCATCAATTCTGAACAGGGGGTAGTTTGCCGTTCTCAATATCAGAAATACCCCTTTGAAAAGAAGTAACTAATTATGATAAAAAAAAACAAAGCGATTTCAAATTGCTGGAAAACAAAAAGGCCTTGCGCGCTGTACATATTCGCCGTCGAGAGCCGTCACATGAGCATCCACCAGTGCGGAACGAGCAAAGATGTGCGGCTCAAATCGCGCCGGCCGCGGGAATGGGGGGCGCGGGGCATTTCCGGCGCGGTTTTCACGGGTTCGGCGGCAGAAAAGTAGGTAGGGCATCCAGCGACCGCCGCTGCCGTCACTTGAACATACGGGGAGGGAGGGGGGAAAACCCTGGGCCTACATGCTTGGAGACGAATGAGGATTCTCGAAAATAAGCCTGACACACACACACATTTTGCTTTCTCTCTCCTTCCCCCCCCCAGCTAAGCCGACCAAGCGAACCTTGCCATGACCCCCCCCCCCCCTGGGAAGCCTTTTATAAGACTTCTGAGACCCCCCCCCCCTTCTTCGACACCATATTGTTTCTGCTTCTTGCTACTTTAAAAACCCTGTGTATTCATCTTGTTCATCTATGCCCATTACTCCAGCAGACTAGAAACTTGTTTACTTTGACAGTGTAAGTGCTTGGCATCACAAGCACCCTCACCTCGTCACTCTCATATAAAGCCAACACCCCATCACCAACCACTTCACACATCATCATGGCTCCCTCCGCCATCACCACCCACTCCCGCCCCGCCGACGCCGCCGCGCCCGTCGGCAACTTCACCGGCTACGACCACGTCACCTGGTGGGTAGGCAACGCCAAGCAGGCCGCCTCGTACTACACGACGCTGTTTGGCTTCCACGTCGAGGCCTACCGCGGTCTCGAGACGGGCTCGCGCTTCTTTGCCTCGTACGTCGTCTCCAACAATGCCGTGCGCTTCGTCTTTACCTCGCCGCTGCGCTCCGCCGCGCACCTGCCCGCCGCCGCCGACGACGACGAGGCGGCCCATCATATCTCGGGCGACGAGCGCCAGCTGCTCGTCGACATGCACGCGCATCTGGAGCGTCACGGCGACGCCGTCAAGGACGTGGCCTTTGAAGTGGACAATGTGGCGGCCGTGTATGACGGTGCGGTCCGGGGCGGCGCGGTGGCGGTGCAGCCGCCGCGGACGCTCTGCGACGGTGAGCACGGCGCGGTGACGACGGCGGTGATTCGCACGTATGGCGACACGACGCACACGCTTGTCAGCCGCGCGGGCTACACGGGCACTTTTATGCCCGGCTTCCGCGCCGGAAAGCCGTCGACCGGCAGCGTCAGCGCGCCGGCGGTGCCGCTCGCCCGCATCGACCACTGCGTCGGCAACCAGGACTGGGACGAGATGAACGCCGCCTGCCGCTTCTACGAGACGGCCCTCTCCTTCCACCGCTTCTGGTCCGTCGACGACAACCAGATCAGCACCGACTTCTCGGCGCTCTCCTCGGTCGTCATGGCGTCGCCCAACAACCTCGTCAAGATGCCCATCAACGAGCCCGCGCCCGGCAAGAAGAAGTCGCAGATTGAAGAGTACGTCGTCTTCAACAGCGGGCCGGGCGTCCAGCACATTGCCCTCCTCACCCCGGACATTATCGGCGCCGTCACCGCCCTGCGCGCCCGCGGCGTCGACTTCATCAGCGTCCCGCCGACCTACTACGACACCATGCGCCACCGCCTCAAGACGGAGAAGCGCGCGTGGGAGCTGCGCGAGGACCTCGACACCATCCAGCGCCTCAACATCCTCATAGACTACGACGAGGGCGGCTATCTGCTCCAGCTCTTCACCAAGCCCCTCATGGACCGCCCTACCGTCTTCATCGAGATTATCCAGCGTAACCACTTTGAGGGCTTTGGCGCCGGCAACTTCAAGAGTCTCTTTGAGGCCATTGAGCGTGAGCAGGCCGAGCGTGGCAACCTGTAAAGCAAGTGCTGCTTGCAGGAACATCCCCCCTCACCCCAAACCGCAAAGATTCTCTTCGTCTAGTCGTGTAACTCGGTCACGTCACTTTCTTTTTTGCAAACTGACCTTGTTGCCGAGAATGGTGCAAGGTTCTTACACGCAAGACTCTCATTTGAATGTTAGCACGCTTCTTCATGATATAAACTTGTATGGCATTTGCACGGTACATAGCTAGGTTTTTGTTTTCAACTGCTCTAAATTATGAGCACCGACTCGTATCAAGCTTCTCTATTTGAGCTATATAAACAACAATAATGCATTGAAAAAAAAAAATACCAAGAATTGAATCAGACTCCGTTCGAGAACTAACGTTCTTGTGCTTTACACCCACCCGTGCATGCGCCTGTTACTATGCTTAAATGTGCAAATCCATAAAACAAGCTCCAAGACATACGCGTACTGTGGCCTTGCCTGGCCTTTTTTTCCCGTTAAAAAAAAACAATGATTAAATGCTTCGACGCCCCCCAGTCAAGATGTACACGCTCTAGCGAATGCCGTCTCTTGCCGTTCTATACTCAAGTAGCCCACGTCACAACGGTACCGCGTTACGGATCAATGACCATGGCGCCATTGGTGTGCCCATTGCTCGTATCATGCCCATTCGTTTGCGCACCATTCTCCTGCGGCGGCTGCACGTTACTCTGGCATCCGGGACAATTATGTATAACCTCGTGCGCGTACACGTCGCAGTCGATGCAAAAGTGGTTCCCGCACACCTCGCACGCATACCGCCCGCTCTCACTGACACCCTTTGCCGCCAGCCGGCGCCCAGTCTCCTGCGTCTCAGCATGCTTTTCTCCGTTGACGGCCCCCTCAACCGTCCGCGGCGGCGCGGAAAAGGGGCACTGGCAGGCAAAGCACGCCACGGACTGCGCGGCGTCGGCCCACAGCACCTCGACCCAATTACGCAGCGGAAAGAGGTGGTGGTAGGAGCGCGCCAGGTGAGTTGAGAGAATGAGTGTCAGGCCGCACGCGGGGCACTCGGCGGGAAGGCGGCAGACGCGGCTGCCACAGCGCGTGCATAGGAAGCCCTCGCGGCAGGGCTTGTTGTGGCAGGCGCAGTAGCTCACGGTGCCGCCGGGCGCGAGTACCCGCGAGGGGAATCCCATCATCAGAAGGCTGGCCGTGCTCTGCTCCTGCGTGCGCGTGACGGGCGGCGTGGTGGCGGCCAGGAACAGCTCCCGAAAGTGCACCTCGTCCATGACGACGTTATACTGCGACGTGTCGCCCGCGTTGGTACGCGAGCACAGCTCCGCGCAGATCGAGAGGTGCGCCGACAGCCCGACGATGGAGACACGGATTCGGTCGCTGATGAGATTCGTCATGGTGTCGTGGATGTCGCCGGGGTCGCTGGACAGGAGCGCGCCGTAGATGATGAGGACCTCTCTGGTGCCGTGCGACGGTGCATGGCTGCGCAGCTACCTGTTAGCATAGTTCAGATCACCCCCCAAAACAGAGAAAGACGTACAATAGCGCGCCACGGCACATTTCCAGCGCATTCTGCAGGCTAGGGTTCCCCTGCGGATCCTGGCCCTCGAGGGTCTTGAGCCGCTCGAGATGCTCAGCCGGGTTGCCGCCCAGGTCGCTGACGCGCACCGCCACGCCGTCGCGCATGCCGACTATGCCCAGCTGCGAGATGGGATTCTGCTCGAAAAACTCGCGCACAAAGGCGGCCGCGTAGCGCAGCGTCAGGCGGTGCCGTGTGGGCAGCATGTCCTTGTCCGCCATGGCAAACGACATGTCGAGCACCAGCATCAGGTGCCGGATGATGCCGCGCTGCAGCGGCGTCGTGTCGCGCCGCAGCCGCCGCCTCTTCTCCGCCTCGAGCGTCGTCAGGTCCAGCGTCCCGTCCTCGCCCTCCTCGGGCAGGTCCGTCTCCCATGTCCGCTTTGATTTCTCCCACGCCTGCGCCGTATTCTTCTTCTTCTTGCGGCTGCCGCCGCTGTCCTTTTTGCTGCGCTTCGGTCGTCCACCGCCGGATGCGCCGCCAGATCGTGAGGGTCGCCCGCCCGCCGGGGCATGGTGGTCGTGATCGTCATCCTCGTCTTCGATGGTGTGGTCCATGAGGTCGTCCGACATGTTGTCGGCGACAAACTCGCCATCGGAATCGGCCATTCTGTGTGCTGGTCCCTGGTCGTGCACGATGAGATGAAAATGACAGATCTTTGAAAATCGAGGGACGCGCCGTGCGGAGTAATGCAAGGAACAAGTCCTGCTTGGCTGCAGGCGTCAAAGTGAACGTGAAGGTGCACTGGCAGAAAGCTCTAGCCTTGGCCTTGCATCACCCAAAAGCCTTCCCCACAGCGGCCACTCACCACTCAGAGCCAAAGCATTACAGCATCGATTTCTAAACTTTTGTCTTTCATTTTCATCAAAAATGTTAGTAGCCAGAAATTATCCTTTCTGATACAAGTCAATGCGTGGCAAGATCATCAAAGCAATATCAATTGATTGCTAAGCTACATGAGCATTAGTTGCATCTGGGGTATACTACGAACGTGTATAAATCAATACAGCAGCTGGTTCATCAGCGCGTTAGTCTTAGAAGTGAACAAATATCCCCTCGTCCTCCACGTCGCGTCTTGCTTTTTGCTCCATATGAATACATGTTCGTCGTAATCAGAAATTGAACCACTTCAGTCATATGCAAAGCAAAGCTCCGTGAGTTGTAACCAAGCTGGTTCTCTCAAGTTGATCCGCTATTGAGAGCGGCAAAGGGTAGTTTTGTTGGCGTCGTGGTATCCAGGCCTGCAAGAGCACCATTGGTAGGGAGATTATTGATTATGCGTGTCGAGTATTTGAGTGTTGTGTGAGGTGTTCCTGCTGCCTGGAGAGCGCCGATAAATAAAAGATCGGTATAATAAGAAAATCGAGAGTAGAAATGCAGTGAACAGCAGCCCCTCCGTGAATAACGCCATTTGCCGAAAAGAAAAAGTAATGGGTCTAAGGATAGGATCGGAGTCGAGGCGGGTTAGGGGTATGTGCTCTCTTGGGTTGACCAGTCATCCTCGGTGATGCTGGACCAAAAGGCCCAGACAGCAATGACGGACAAGAGGGTGAAGAGGGTTTGGAACAGGGCACCGTCGATTTTCCCGCTGGTTCCGTTGCAGATATGGGGCGAAATAGTATAGTTGAAAACCTGACCGATGGCGAATAGAACAGCAGCGCCGGTCAGGTAGAGCATGGGACGAATTTCGCCGAGGATGCGAAGGACGAGAATGACCTCGAGGACGTAGAAAGCGACGAGAAAGATGAGGGGCACAAGCTGATAGAGGACGTAGAGAGCAAGGTTGCGGTTGGGCAGGGCGTAACTCGAGTCCCAGAATCCAGTGAAGCCGAAGCCAGTATCAAGAGCAATGTAGCCGGTACCAATGAAGAAAGCGGCGGCGGATGCAAGAACGAGACTCAAAGAAAGCACAGTGCCGTCATCAATCAATTGGTAGCCGATTACAGCGTTGAGCATGAGGATCCAAGTCGTGGCAATAATCATGCCAATGTGAATAGCGCTAAAGGCCTGAGAAACGGTCAGTGTTTGTCGGTGTTGGGGCGAGCAGCGCAACGTACGACGCGGACTTTGCCAGAGAGTGGGAACTCGCCGACGGAAAAGATTTCACAAATGCTTATAATAATGTAACCAATGAGGAACAATTGCATTTCCCTGCACCTCTTGTTAGCGTCGGCAAGCAACTTGATGGGTGCGAGCTTTTGCAAACCTTCGGCCAACAGCTGCCTTTTTCTTGTCCGACTTGAGCAGCAAGAGGACGGATGTGACAATGGCAATAGCAGCCAGGAGGATGGAACCAAGGTTACCGAGGTGGCGGCCTCCACTGAGGGGGATTCCGGTTAATTGACAGCCATCCCATGGTCCCGTTTGATTGCGCTTGTCTGTTAGAAGCTGGGTACTCTTAGCATTGTGGTCACGAGTATTCGGAACAGATGTTGTGCACTCACGTTGCAGACAGGCAGAGTAGAATCTCTACAGAATTTCTGTCGAATGTCGCGTTAGCAAACATGCCTAATGGCGATTGAGAGTGGATCTGGTACATTGAAGTTGCCAAAGTCGGTCGAGCCCATCGCGACTGCGGAGAATGGAGTAGATTGGGGGAATTGGAGTCAAGCAAGCCCGCAGTTTTTTTTTGGATATGAGAGAATCGGCACTGGCCCCGCGATCAAAGGGGACGGTGCGTGAGCTCTGTGTCGAGGGCGAACCAAGCGGGAGGCTCGTCGGGGATGCTGTTTGCGGAACTGGGTCCAGCAGCGAGAACGCGCACTGTCGAGGGGTTCGGTTCGTTCAAGCAACGTATGTAGGTTTTGCGCTCCTGTCTATAATGTAGTGAAATGAATCGAATGTGGTAGCCCTTAGTATGCTTCGACGGGCGAGTTCGTCCACAACTGGGGTTTTTTTTTTTTCGGTGCGCCTTCGTTGTGTTGGGCTTGTCGTGCTTCGGTGGCTCAGTGGCTCGGGGGTTGGTGTGGTGGCTGGGCGAATTCGCGGGCGGTACTATTCTGGCACAGCAACGCGCTAGGGTCTGCCAATGCTGAGCGGGATGTCGATGTCGATGGGAAAGCAGGCGACCAATGCCAAAGCTGCACAAAATGTCGACGGGATGGCGAATCGGAGAAGAAGCAGCAAGAGGTCGAGGCTGGTGAGGCTTCGAAAAGCAAGAGAAAAAGGTTGGTGTGCAATGAGGAGATTATTGACGATCCGGGGGGTGTGGCAGGGAAATGGGGAACAAGAGCAAGAGCAAGCGCAGAGAAGGCTGGTTACTATTATTTTAGAGAAGGGAATCAAGACAGGGGGAAGGCAGGTACTTGTGCTAGTTACTAGGGGTACTTGACAGACAAGCAGGCCGCAGGAAGCTGAACTAAACTGATTACAGGGGTGGAGGGAAGATGGCGGACGACGGCGAGCTTTCAGTGGACCGCCGGCTGCCTGCGCCATCTGCGGCGCACGCGGTCGTACCTGATTAACAGGTAACTACCTTTGGCTGGCAATGCAATGAAATAAATACTGGACTGCCTACGGTACCTGCGGGGTGCCTGTTTGCCTTGTGTGGCTGGGTTCAGGCCGTCCCGTACCGCGACCGGGCAGCCAGTAAATATTAGCAAGTAATAATTTGCCGACTGACAGGCGGTCCTAAATACTTGCAGCCGCCAGCCTCGACCAAAAGCAGGTACACGAGCGACGGCCTCGACCACACCTGGCGCAATATAGAGAGGGCTGTCAAAAAAAAAATGAAATTGCCATAACTATTAATGATATCCCTTGTCCTGCAGGCTAATACGGAGTACAGCCCGGCAAACTACAGTGTAGCACCCTGCTGCGGGCTTGGTGAAATCCGGTCCTTCTATTGGCCAAACATCTAATATTAAATATCCCCCTAGCCCAGTCAGAGCGACCCCTCCCCTCCTCTACAGAAGCCTCCTCATGCATGTACCTCGACGCCGACTCGCAGGTACCTTCCACCGTCATCTTTTCAAGTCAGCTATTGTGATTTGTGAGACACGCCCAACTCATGGGTCAGCCATTTCCTCATCCGATGTTGCTATTGGTATTTGAATGTTTGTTTTAACCCATTGCTACTGCGCGTCATAGCCTTTGTTCTTGATCGATTCATTACACCAGATTCACCCTGTTCCGTAAAGCAAAGTCCACATGACAACATTGCGTCAGTAAAAGGACAATAAAGATGGGCGAAAACAGACTTTGCCAATCTCTCCTTCTGTCGGCCCTGGTCCTGAATACTCCCAATCAGGACGACTTGGGACTTTGATTTGTTGCTGTTACAACAGCTAATATCCGATCGAGAAAAAGGTCCCTGCACTACCCCGACCCGGACATATCCATCTTATAACTCGCTTATTATTATGCGCATCATTGTACCACGGCTTTCTTCTGCTGCGGCGCATCTGCTTCTCTGATTACATTGTGTGGCTCTGACTCTCCGACAGTTGCCTATCTCCCGTCACTAACCAATATGCCAGTGCCCATGATGTCTTGCCTTTGCGGCGCTCACAATGCTGCTCCATCGCACTAGTTACTGGATGCACCATTTTGACACCGTCTTGTTACATATGATTCAGGCGGTCACCGTATGCGGCCGTCCGTGCTGCTCAAGTGCTCCCTTGAATGAATCGCCCCATCAACCTCGGAGGCTAGTCGAATGACACTACGGATTAACGTTGGTAGCTACGCGATAAACGCATCGTCCTTTTCAAACATTTTTCCAAACATACAATCCTCCACCCAGCCATCTAACGGTACACGCCAACAGCTGGGCCGGTGATATATTCTGGCAACGAGTCGGCATTGGCCTTGAACATTGCATTGTCGCAACACGCGGTAGTCCTGAGAACCTCGACTCACCCCTGGCAAACTGTTCATGCTCTTCCAGGCACATGTGCGTAGTTACCGGCCAGCGGCCCGCCCTTGCTCATGCCCGTCTTCTCATCTCACTTTAAGCCCTGGAGCATTTAAGATTAAAGCGGAGTCTAGTGTACCGCCAACCGCTCAACCACGCGGATGCCGTAGGCCGGCTTCTGTCATTGGCGGCACAGACCCTCCGAGCATCTCGTTTCCGGAGTCAGATGGACTCATTTTCAGCTCCTGCAGGTGCCCGGCGCATCCTCTTTCAGATGCCTGACAGCCTTTGCGCCGGGCTTGAATGTCCCAATTTATAGACTTGCAGGCCCGTCATGGTTCCGTTCAAACCATACCCCATCACCGTCCTCGACATCCGACTCAATCAACTTTCCGCGAATTGCCTCTCAAAATACAGATGGAGTCGCGTGAAACCAAGCAATAACCAGTTTTAAGCTTTGTGTTTCCCTGGTTGCCTGGCACCACTTTACACAGGTTGTATCCGTACCCTCCCGCGAAACCAGTAAAGGTCTGTGTCGGTCAACGACATGACCGAGATGGCAATCGCATCACAACATCACACAACTCTGCCCTTGCGGTGAAACGCGCTCCATCTGCTGAAACCATCAACAGCAGCACACTGATGTTGTCCCTCTTGTTCGAATAAAACCTCCCCGTCGTGCCTCGTCTGCCACTAGTTACTGAAACGGACCAGAAACCTAGCGCTAACGAAAGCCCCTCGTATTGTGTCCACTGCCAAGAACACGAGCAAAAGAATTCAGGAACCAGCTTGCCATTGCCAGCCAAATGAAGAGTGTATGTATCTTGCACTGCGGGGTGCCATGAGTCGTCTTCTTTGGTGTCGTTTGTTCCTGATTCATGGTCATTCAAGCAAGTAACAATGGGCCTGTTCGCCTGTGCCGATGGCAAGCCACTCTGACCCATCCATCTTCAACGCGGTCTGTCCCTCATGCACGTCATTTTTCAGCTTGCTCGAATGAGCAACGGCAAGCCTTTCCACTATATCTGCTACATGCACCGATGACCGGCAGAACAAAGCTGAAGCCAATCCAGAGGCCAACTTTGTGCAAGTTGCCAAAGCCTTGCGTGTAACATAGTCATCGCTACGCTCTGTATCAGTCACTGTTATGACAAAAGGGTCGCCGATATGCCATTAGTTACTTCGCCTCGATGATCAAAAACTGCGGGTCGCCGCGACTGAGGTGAATGCAGGACGAATATCAACTGCAATCATCACAAACAGTATTCAAGCACTGAATGTCATTCCCGTGCATGCCGTTGAGTAACATACTTGCTTTTGATCCTGTTCGATTTGCTCTGTAGGAGCAGAAAACGGAAGCCATGCACTATAGCCTGGGGCAGCATTTACGGCACCCTCGCGGTCGCCTTTGTTAGGCTTCTCGCTTAGCTATGCCAGCATCCTCCGCAGCAAGGTTCGCTACCACAATGGGAGTGGCATTTATGAGGTAGTTGTGCGTAAAGGCCGCCTCGTACTGTGGCGCGGCTGCGGATGGATCCGGGTAGCTCGTGTAAGTGGTCGGCGCGTCGACACTGTGTTGATGAAGCCCAGCGCCGCGGCGCGCTTGGCTGGTGGACGCGGCAGCGTATTGCTTATTAGCCAGCGCAGGTGTGCAGCCGCTATTCATATAAGCCCGGTATCTTTTTAGAGTTGGTTTCGGCTACAAACTGATTTCAGCCAATGTCAACTCCATACTCGGGTAAGATGGGAACTAACCATGAACATGATGCTGGTATAGCGCTCTGCCATATTGGTTATGGATGTGAGGATAATGAGTGTAGACAACTGTTGGGACGAAATTTATGATAAATGCTGAAGGAACAATGCCAAACAGGATGACGTGCTTCATTGCATCCTGTTAGACTTCCAGGGCAGTCACAACTAGACTTGTCACAGGCCATGGGAGCTCCCATACGAAATAGGCGGCTTCGACGAAAGCGAGAAAGAAGTGACATGCCAGCAAGTCTCCAAATTTGTGCACTGCGGTCGTAGCTGGTGATATGACACCCCAAACTGCCATCTGGTGGTCCAAGTGTGTCAGCAACTGCAATGGTCAGGAGGGGTTTCGAAAAGTGCATCTTACGCAAGCGGGGAGGTGGATGCCCGATTTCCTTTTGATTCAACACCCAGTTAAAAATACCTAATAAATAGGATGCTGACGGCAGTCTATCCCCTCGTCAGTCAGCAGATTCTGCTCACAGCTTGAGAGTATCTAACCGACTGAAACGTGGGTGTCGCTGGCGTTGAGCTTCAGATCCTGCTCGAGCCCTGCCAGCCTCGCGGCGGCAATGTTGTTTCTGCCGAAAAGTCAACTGTTGTAGACCGTATCATTCGGTATACGATTTTCACCTGCCAACGTAGTTCGAGCATGTATATGCAAAATGACCATCGGGAGTAGTCAAAGGTCAAGCTTTCGCCGCAGATGGCGCTCTAGCTTACCGCGCTTTTCACCGCTCAGACGGACGAGGAGAGGCGACATGGCGAATCTGTGAATTCGGTTCGGTCCGTCATGCCTCCGCAGCAGCATCGTCGACCAGTTCGACGTCGGGTGCGGCATCGCGCTTCGTCGCTGTACCCGTAGCATCCTACCACGAGTGTGTACATGCAGCGAGTTGCAGACGCATGATGGACACAATGAATAACTTTCTCATTGTTTGGTTTGCCTTTTAAATGATTGGCTTTAGTTTCTTATTTGAAAAAGCTAGCTAAATGGAGATGTAATCCTTCACTGCCAAAGAAATGTATATTCCTTGACGACAGTATGCCCGCCCAAACGCCGGGGGTAATGATGCATAACAAAGGGAATTTATGAGGGCTAAAATATGAGTCGTGCCTCTTTATTCAGAATATCGGTTCGATAGCTGCTCGTGTAAATGTCGGTCACCGACTGCGCCTCAGACATGGCCATCGACAGCCTTGGCGGCGAGCAACGGCCAGCCAAGCAGCAGGCCAATACCAGGAACGAACCTTGACAACAGTTAGCATGAGACAATGGTTGCCAGTATAAGAGGAAGAGCATCCGACTCACAGCGATATTTGTACGCCAAAGCGCTTCGCTTCGCCAGCCCAGTTGGCGGGTGCCGACTTTTGAGTCTTGGACAGACGCTCAAAGGGATGCGACTCCATGGAGCGGCCAACAGCGCGCATTGATTGCAGCAGGGAAAAGTGGCGGCGGCCGATGATGCGAGCGGCGGGTATCATTTTGGTGGTATTTTGAGAAATAGGTATACAGGTTCGTCAACAATCGTTTAAGAGTAGAGTTGTTGGTTGCTAGCTCGACGATGGGAGTGAGTGGTGAAGGGCTTCGTATATAGACAGAAATGAGTAGAGATGTTTCTTGAAGTGATTGACTTGATAATGCAAGATGATACAAGATGCAAATCTACGCGGCTCCGCGGCACCTTTTTGTATTCTTTCGTCCCCTCCGTCCATGCCATTGACTCCTCCCGGCCGCAGCCCACCGACACGCTCTATCCCACGATAATAGCCCGCGCCGCCCTTTGAACCCAAAATTCAGAAGAAGAAAAAATCTCACCGGGCTCCGGGCACGCCCTCTTCAGGCGCCATGGGCCGACAACGATGGCGAGACGAGCCAACGCGCCGGGCGGGCACCCGCGAATCACACCACCAAGGACGCAGAGTCTGGTGAGGACGGTTGTCGTGGCTGGCGCTGGAAGGGGTGAGTCGCAGTGATTGTGGCACCATTTTGCAGGGCAGCCAGCCCAGCCAGGCGGGTCCTGGGGAAAAGACGCGGTGCTTTGCGGAATGCTTACTGTGCTGAGGCGGCCCGGATGTGGCCTGATAGTCGACAGACCATTGGCGACCCTCGAAAAAAGACCCAGATGACGCATACGAATCCAATCAAAGACGAATCAATGCCTTGGATTTTTAATATGTTTCTGGGAAAATCCGGGGACCGTTGAAAAATGCTTTGTGTATGGGACTGGTTCGTCTTCTAGAATCTGCCTCCGCCAACCAGATCACCAGATCACTGCCCTGAGCGACCGATCAGCAGAGGCAAGCAATGAACATTACTCAAAACTACATTCAAAACGGTCATCTCTAAAAACGCTCTGTGAAACTCTGCTCCAAGTCATCACATCAAAATTCATCAAAATTACGGCTCAGTTGCTTATACCCGCCGTCAAACCAGGAGGCAGCTGCACGTGACTTCGCGATGGAGATGCAGCCATTTCCACCATGAACTGGCGCGCAAAGCTCACCCTGACGGCCCTTGGACAATACAACGTTTACCGCACACCCATTCCAACGACCATGTCCTCGGCCAAGACGACAACGACAACGGCGGCCGCCGCCAGCCCCGGCCCCGAGGCCGCAGAAGCGAAGCCCAAGATCCTGCTGCACCCGGTGCCCGTGTACGACTCGCCGCTGGCCCAGGGTGTCTCCGTGGGCCGCGTCGCGGTGCTGCTGGGCCTGTTGGCGTGGCAGATGGACAATCTTGTCGCCGACCCTGCATCGACGCTGTCGAGGGCGCTGCCGGTGGTGGCAGCCGTGCAGGCCGTCTACGCGGTGCTGTGCATTCCGCCCGCTGGGTCGCCGGGCAAGGCGGGCAAGAAGCCGCGGCTGGGCGAAAAGGCCCGCAAGAATGACGGGGGAGTCAATCCCATTTCCGTACGTTTTCTCTAAATACCACATACTATTACGAAAATCTTGGGGCTGCAAGGGCTTTTAAACGGGCAAAAAAAAAAAAAAAAACTCCAGACTGTCATGCTAACTGTCAAACCGTCCACCCTCCCACACTCACAGAGCGCCATCATCGCCCTCCTCCTCTCGACGCTGACGGTTCCGGCTCTGTACGCGCTGTTCGTGCTCTTTGGCGCGCCGTTCCTCTCGCACACGGCGCACACGGCGCTGTGCGCGGCGCATTTTGCTCTGCTGGGCGTGTTTCCGGTGGTGCACGCGCGGGGGCTGGATCGGCCGGCGCTGGTCGCGGTGGCGGGCGCGACGGCACCGCTGGACGAGGCGTTTGGAGCGCTGGTCGGGGCGGCGGCGGGCGCGTGGCTCGGCGCGGTGCCGATCCCGCTCGACTGGGACCGCGACTGGCAGCGGTGGCCGGTGACGATTGTCGTGGGCGTGTACCTGGGCGCCGCGGCGGGGAGCCTGCTGGCGGGCACGGTGCTGTACGGCAAGAGGATGGCGGGGGGCCCGGTCAAGGCGGATTAAGGGGGAAGGGGAGTGTTGGGGGGAGATTTGTAAAGAGAGATGATGGGTGTGATGCGATTCATCATGTGTATCATCAAGTCAAGTGCCGAGGCTGTCCGTCTTTGAGACTGGGCTGTAATGATAATACAAATTCGTTCACTTCTACACAGTGAGCGACCCCTTGTCGACGGATCGGGCTCTGCATCATTGTACACACCTGAAAAGCTCCAATCAGGGCAAAGATGTGACGGGAAGCATCTAGACGCCGGTCAAGAGCACACCGCTCGGTTGCTCGGTTCTGGCTGTAGGCTGGACAGGAAAGGCTTCGCCATTTTGCCAAGCATCTAGCGTCAAGCAACGCATCCTTTGTGGGCGCGGGAACCCGAGCGCAGCACGACCGCCTCGGTGTCAAGCGACGCCATGCTATTGTGGTGCATTTTTGATTCACGAATACATACATGTGTGCGTGTGACGAGCCTGATCAGGCGTGCCAGACATGCCCAAATTCGACTGCAGCTCAGCACAGCCACCGGCCTGGGATACCTGTTGCATATGGTTATCTGCGAAAGCGGGAAACTAGGGAGCAAGTGATGCACCCGCAGTCGGGTGCCGGCAGGATTTTCAAGAGCACTTGCATCGAGATGAGGTAGCTCCCAGATGGAAAAGAATCTCGTTGTCGAGATGGTGGACTTTTCGAGCAATCGGAAGTAAATAGTTGGTAAAAACAGGGCATGTGGAAAAAGCACGGCTAAGTCGGCCGCTGCGCCACAGGCAAGGGACGGATGGAAGACGTGAGTGTGATGTAACAAGGTAACTAATAATCCGTAGCAAACGGACGATTTGGGAGTTGTGGCGGGTGACGCAAGGTGCCACAGTAAGGATAACTATTATGCTGGCGTTGAGATGGTTAAGAATAAATAATAGCTGCATTGTTTGATTGGAAATTGGCAAGAGAAAAGCAGGGAAGCAAAATGGCCATGCTTTGCCGCCTTGCCCCAAGTCCAATTCCTGGATAATAAGTGGCATGGTTAACGCAGGGGTAATGCGAAGACGAGGGCCAATAGAGGTCGGTAATCGGGGGTATGGGGTAGATTCGGCCTCGCCTGGTCGAATTTACCAATAGGCAAGGTCGTCCCATTTCTTCCGTCCTCTGCGATACTGCCACATTGTATCCGTAACGGAGCATCCGTACCTAGGCGTACATTGTGGTAATTTAATATCCGATTTTTTTTTTTTTTTTTTAGGTGACATGGTTGCATGGCCAAGCAACCAAGTATTGGCGACGCTTCGGCACTGGCCCAAGGCAGGGCTCTCTTGGTGCAAGCTGTGGCAGGGTTCGTTTGGGCGTTTCTACGGAGTATGTTTACCACGTCCCCGACCCCAACCAAGCCTCCAATGACGTACGAGCAACAGCAGGCATGTGGCCCAGCGATACGCCAGGCGTCGCCAAGGGGGGCAGCCGGATCAGCGATGATGTCGCAGGCCCTCTAGACCGTCAGCTGACGGCTTTGGAACGGATGGTGCTGTCTTTTGTTATACATTTATATTGGTTTTGTTGCGTGTTCTTTCATGATTTCTCACTTGCCATCGCGTCCGGATCTCGCAAAAGCTCGCAAGCGCCTCGACAATTCTTACGTGGTGTGACCTAGGTCAGAACTTAAAAATTGAAGATGGATTTAAAAAAAAATAAAGAAAAAAAAATAAAGAAAAAATAAAGAAAAAAAGGAGCAATAAATAAAGAAATGGCCCCAGTGGAGCTTGGCTGCCAGCAACTGTGGCTTGTCGATGACGCAGTACAGCTTTGATTCACAGTAAAGCTGCCCCGCCAGAGCGCCCAGTTTATTTCGCTCTGGACGGGTCAAATCGACGATGGGAATTGTGCAGAGACTTCATCCTGTTTGTATCAAGTAGAGTAGACTCACTTATTGCTGGCTGATCAAGGAAGGAACTAGTTATGGAGTAAATACTTTTTCCATCTCGCACAAGAGAATGGAGAAGCTTGGCCAAGCTGCTCAGCCGATTGGGCGCAGTCTGTGGGGCTGAAGCTGCCTGGTAGCTTGTTGCCAAACCAGGTAGGTACGCCGATGGCCGACAAGGACAAAGTTGCACAGCTTTTTCGTTGCAGGTGCAAGGCTTGCCTAAAAACTCGGGACTCGGAGCGTCAGGCGAGAGGAAGAAGCTGCAGATACTACTAAAAAAAAAGAATAAAAAATAAACAAGACGAAATCTCCGTCACCTTGTACGCAGCAAGGTTGAACAGCCAAGACAGCCAAAGCAGCGCAGCAGCCTGGGAGTCAACAGTGTTGCATCGAGCCAGGGCTGGTTGCTGTGGCTTAGCAAGTCCGTGTCCGGCCAAGGCGGAGACACCGGCCCCAGCTCAAGTTTGTGTGTTGTGGGCTTTGTCAGTTGTACTAATAGTAATCCGTACTGTTTGTCTACCTGGCCTGCCACAGTAATTCGCCCAACCAAAAAGTTCCCCGAGCCTGCCCTACCAAATCTCACCTGCCGCTGCACTACATTCATTGCCATTTTGCTCTGAGCTACCTTCTTTGATCCCATTCCGAGCGCCTGCCAAGTTTACCGCAAGGGTAGGTAGGTAGCCCTTAAGCTCCGGCCCGCGCTGGGTAATCCTTTTTTTTTTTCCTTCTTATAAGCTTCTTGCTGCCCCCTCCCCGCCACCCGTCGCCTTCCCTACTTTTGTTCTCCAACATATTCGCGTCCACTCTCCAACAACACCACCACCACACAGCAATAAAGTAAAACTCAACTTATTCTCGTTGCCGTCTTCAATCCGCCAACATGCCTTTCACCGCCAGGTAAGCTTCATCCCCCCCTCGCTGCCGCTGCTATCAGCACCTCGCTCGTCAGCGCAATTATAGCGCCCGTTTACTGTTGCGCGCCATGGCGCCCATTCTTCCGGAACAGCCGAGCTAACCTGATCCTCTCCTCTCTTCTAGCGACATTTGCGTACGTCTACGAGCAACCTCGCCAGACGCTGTCTCTTGAATACTGACCAATTCTTAGAAAATCCTCCTTGCCATCATCCTCCCTCCCATCGGTGTCCTTTTGGAGCGTGGCTGTGGTGCCGACCTCTGCATCAACATCTGCTTGACCATCCTTGGTGAGCTTCACTTCCCCACTATGGCCCTTGGCATTTCATCGAAAATCGCCTTGTACTAACGACTCTCCTCTCTCGCAGGTTACATTCCCGGTATCATCCACGCTTTGTACATCATTCTCAAGTATTAAGTGCGTCAGCGCCTCACAGCGCCTCATGTGAGAGTTGCGACAAGAGCCTAGCCATTGCACCATGACTCCCTGTGCAATCCGCCAAGCGCCCCACGGTGGCGACCGTCCGCCGGTCTTTCGAGCTCACCCGCTGCATTTGTAACCATCGCATCTTGCGTGCGAAGAGTGCTTAGCTTTTAATTGCTTCCGGATCTCCAAGGCTCAAGTCGCCAGCGCCTCTCAGTACGCTCATTTTACGCTTCACTCCATCTCAACGCACTTGTTGTTCATTCTACTGCCGCGACATTATTCGCACGCTCCCTCAATCTTCACGACGACCGACGGCGACTTCTTTCATTTACTTTTTTGGCTTCTTTAGTGTAATGAGCAACGGTCTACGACTGTTGTGCTCTCCTAATGACGAATTGGAGATGCAAAGGTTCGCTGGGTTGCATGACGCGGGCGATATTTGGCCACGATAATTTTCTCTTCGATACCCATCAATCCAAAGACTTTTCCCTAGATCTTTTCTGTTCCAAGATGCACCCTCATTCGTGACTGAAGAATGCCTCTTGCCAAAGTTTGTCATTTGTGGCTGTGACGCTGACTCTTTGGTCTGCGCATCATTACGTCAGGCCACAGACGCCGCCACCCCAGTTCTGACCCACTGCATCGAACTACCCGATTCACGAGCGAACGCTGCACATCATTCTTGGTAACCCCAGCCTACCGCCTAGCTTTTTTTTCCCATCTATATATATATTCTACGTATGGTGAGACCGCGACATCCTGTGGCTTCCTCTCATTGTGTGATTGTCTGTCGAACGTTGCACGCGGTTCCCGGCACCGCCACGCAAGCTACACGCAAACGCAGACTGACTGCGGCAGTAGGTCATGTGAGAATGGTCAAGAATGCGCGAGCAGCAGTTGAATCAAAAGTAGAAAGTGAATATGAATACACGTCGTTGCTGTATAAATGTTTCCCAAAAAGACGCCAACAAAGTTGCAGAAGATAAAATAAAAATATATCCTAGTGTACGCCATTATCAACCTCCATACCTGTAGTATAAGCCCATCCCCGTCATCATCGCTTCAACAATCCCATGATCCCGTCTACATGTGCTGGTTCACATCACCGACAGCCAAAGTGTCTTCTCTTCTTCTCGATTCTCCTTACTCCTCTTCTTCTCTCACACCATCCATCACCGCAGCTCACCGTCGTCATTCCCCGCCAGACCCTCGTCCTCGTCATCCCAGTCCAGCTCGCCCGCCATCTCCTCAGCACGACGCTGCACCTCGGCCAGCCCGGAGAGCTCAGCCACGTAGTCCTTTTCCTGGAGGGCGCGCCGCAAAAACTGCCACCCGTCGGCGCGGTACGCGGCCAGCACTTTCGGGCTGCACGCGCTGCAGCAGTCGTAGCTCTGGCCGCGAATCACGAGGCTGGTAAATGTCGACACGTAGCCGCGGATCTGGTGCGGCACGAGGCCGAGAGGATGGGTCGGGGGGTCGCGCTCAGCCGACGACGGGGGGTGCTGCGGCGCGGGCGCGGCGTTGCGGAGCGGGTGTTGCAGGAGGCTGGTGAGCATCTCGACGAGCAGGGCAGAGGCGATGGCGGCGACGCCGGGGCGGGTCACGGTGCATTGCTGGTCGAGGGTCTGATCCTTCATGGACTGCGAGTATTGGTTAGTATGCAAATTGAGGGGCTGCTGTGCGGAAAGAAGCTCACGTCTGCTGGTGCAACGACATCGTTGCAAAAGTAACATCCCAGAGGTAGATGGCCATCTTGCATCGTCTCGGCGCCGTGTCGCATGACAACGTAGGAATCGAATCCCAGCGCCGCATTCATGACAATCTTTCCCGCGGCCTTGCCCATGACGGTCGGCAGCCACCGCGACTCGCGCGTATCCATGAGGAGGAAAATCACGTCGTGTTCGTCAATCAGAGTCTTGAGCCTGTCCAGGTCCGCCTTTGTGCGCGCCTCGTCGGTGAACGGATGGCCGAGCATGGGCACCGCGAGCGAATGACCTTGAGCGTCGACACCGGGGTATATGCGGCGAAGCATGGCGCCCGCCGCCTCGGCTTTTGGCTTCCCGCCGCCAACGCAGTCCTCAAACTCAAAGAGCGGCTGCCGCACGGGGTTCGAGTACGACACTCGACCATAGTCGACAAATGTGATTTTACGGACGCCCCAGCCGAGTAGGTTACGCGACACGTAGCCTCCAAGAGTGCCAGCGCCAAGCAGCAGGCACTTTGTGTTCTTGATGCCGTCTAGGTCGAGTTCTGGCGCCAGCCGCCACTTCATTAGCTTGAGGTTGAGGTCGACCGACGAGTCGGCGAGCCGCGCCGGGTCCATGTACTCCCCCAGATTGGCCTGCTGCGCCTGGAGCTTGCCGTTGCGCGAGCGCTCCCAGCCTGTCACCTTGGGCATCTCGACCATCTCCATGCTGCTGACCGCGTCCATCTCCAGCGGCAAGACCACACTCCTGGCCTCGTGCCGCCGCGCCCGCGTGTCCCGGTAGCAGAGGATCTTGACCCGCGTTTGGCGGAACCGCTGGCGGATCAGCACCAGCAGGTTTCGCAGGGGCCATGACGGGCCTTCATCGTGCGTGGACGAGTCGACGAAGCATATGTACCGGTCCTCCTCGGCAACGTTATTGAAAAAGCCATCTTCGAAGCGGCGCAGCGAGCCCACGTTCCAGTGGTATGATAGTTTGCTGGCGGCCGTTTCGGCCTCTGTATCGGGTTCCATCTCTTCAGCTTCGTCTGCGTATTCGTCATGGTCCTCGCTCTCGGGTCCGTGAACCTTTTTGGCGAGAAAGAAGCCGTGCTCGCGGCCGTCGACCGAGTAGCGCCACGTTCCGACACGGTCGACCAAGGCCGTCGTTTCATCGGGTGTGAGGCGCTCGCTGGGGCCTGAGCGGCGCCAGGCTGGCTCGGAATGAAGCGCTGGAAAGGCGAACCAGTATGTGAATTTATATTTCTTGAGATCTGCGTACGAGAGAATGACGAATGAGGAGAGGAGGGAAGGGACCGAGTAGATTGTACCGTCATTGATGGCGTCCCAAATCTTGTACACGTCAGTAGTGCTGCGGTAAGTAGCCATGACATATCTCACCTGTCGCCCTGCCGTCTTCAGTATGGCAGTCTTGTCCATGTTCTTGAAGTCCTCCAAAGTGTTCACGTTTCGTATGATACCTTCGGCTCTGGCTGTGCCCAGCGGCGCACTGCACCTTGGTCAGTCGCGGAACCAAACATTTCCATACTTGTATTCCGTGCAGAAGATTCACGCCCGAACGATAGACCATACTTTTTGCTTGTCAGGGCATTACCCAATATCTGCATCTTGCTGCTCGCTTCAGGCTGCTCCACTCGCGGCTCATACAGCCCGAGAACCCCGCGCGCCGAGTCATCAAGCTTGTCATAGTCGAGCTTGGACGCAAATAGCGCCGAGTAGAATGGCAACTCAATTTCGGATGCGAATGGGGCAAACTGTAACGGAGTCGCCATGGTTGCTGCTGCGCGTGTCGCGCGCGGTGTTGTCGCAAGCGTTCGTGGAGCTTGGTATCGAAGACGTTAACGTGCTGTTGTTTGCCTTTGCTCGGATTCGATATACCTGCTCTGGAAAGAAGATTGAAGGTGCGCTCGTGTATTGACAATTGTTGTTTCTGATAAGTCTGGTTGGCAGCGTGCTGTGGTCAATAATAAAGCGCATGCGGTTTGTCATCTGACCAAGACAGTCATCATGACAACTCGAGCAGGCGGATGTCCTGGTCGGCTGCCCCGCCGCGGGGCAATGCGCCTCCCGGGCAGCAACGGGCGCCAGCCAACAAGAAATTGCGGAAAAGAGATATTTAAAGTGTCAAAAAAGCTCTCAAAGTTATCTGCAAGTTCTCAACAGACGTGAACGAGACTCAAAATAGCTCAGACTGTTGAGTGGGCTCCGCAAGTTGAGCTCAAACATCTCAACAATATTGAAATACCTTCATATCATCTACTAAGTCGATCCTTTTTAACAAGAAAACATCCGGTATGGTGTAGTGGCTAACATCGCTCGCTCTCAATAAGGATCCGAGCAGCCCAGGGTTCGATTCCCTGTACCGGAGAACTTTTCTTTTTGGCATGCCATTCATCGAAGATGAGATGACCTTCTTTCCAATGATAAATGCTTTTCTCTTGATTATTATCTTTTTCTAGTCCCATCTCGCTGCCCTTTGCCGACATTTATTCCAGTGTTCTCTTATATGGTACTGACATGTTGCGCAGGGATCGCGTCGCCTGTGAGGCGCCAAAAATGAAGGGCTACAGAATACGCCTGGAGATCAGGCTTGTACACCACTTTGTTATCTTATGTTCTAGAAGTCCTTCCATGTCTCTTCCTGCCAATATACTCAGCTGGAGAAAAGGGCCGCTGTCTCGATCCGGACAGCTGAGGCAGAACCTATTAAATTCGAAGACCCACCTCGAACCGCGCCCGAGACACCTCCCTCCAATATTCACGACCTTGCCCGTGCTTGCTCAACTTTTTAGCAGAATAAGATTGGAACCCACCTGCAGGTCTTTGGCGGCTGACGATTGATTCAGCATGCTCATCGGTGTATGCGGAAGTAAGATGAGTCGTGCTAAAGATGGCAGAGTGTCTCGCAATATACTGACATCCGCGGGACAGGCATCTGCTCTGGCAAGAAGACGGTGGCGCAGTATCTGGTCGAGCACCATGGCTTCAAACCGCTCTACCTGCGCGGCGAACCCAAGGGGGTGAGCGGCTTCGGCAGCAAACCAGCGAATGGTTCCGCCGATACTGGCCCGGCCGCCGCTCAAGCGAGCACGTCGTCGAGGTCGTCGTTTGCGAGGGGGGCCGACAGCCAGACCTTTGACACGGCCGAGGCGCTTCTCGACTTTGTGACGCTCAGCTGGCGTAGTCGCTTCGTCACGACCGACATTCCCACTGAAAAGGTGCTCGACGTCTTCCTGCGGCGCCCCTTTTTCATGCTCATCTCGACCGACGCGCCGCTGCTCGTGCGCTGGCGGCGCCACACGGCGCGCATCGAGGCGGCCGACAGCGACGACGACGCGGCCGCGCCGCTCACCCTCGAGGCCTTTGCCGCGGCCAGCGACCATCACTTGTACAGCCCGCAACATGGTCTGCAGCCGCTCATCTCGCGCGCGACGGTGCGCCTCGTCAACACGTCGCCGACGCTGGCGCACCTGTACGCGACGCTCGGCAAGCTAGACCTCGCGGACCCGGAGCGGCTGCGGCCCGGGTGGGACACGTACTTTATGTCACTGGCCTCGCTGGCAGCGCACCGCAGCAACTGCATGAAGCGGCGCGTCGGGTGCGTGCTCGTCGGGGAGGGTAAGCGCGTGGTGTCGACGGGGTACAACGGCACGCCGAGGGGGCTGCGCAACTGCGCCGAGGGCGGCTGCCCGCGCTGCAACAGCGGCAACTCGTCGGGCGTCGGCCTCGCGACGTGCCTGTGCATCCACGCCGAGGAGAATGCGCTGCTCGAGGCCGGTCGCGAGCGCATCCGCGGCGGCTCCGTCTTGTACTGCGACACGTGCCCGTGCCTGACGTGCAGCATCAAGATCAGCCAGGTGGGCATCAGCGAGGTCGTCTACGCGCATGGCTACAGTATGGATACGGAGACTGCAGCCGTCTTTCGCGAGGCTGGCGTCAAGCTGCGGCAATTTACGCCGGTGAGTTGTCTTTCTGTGTACAGTGTGGTTTACGCCGTGCCCTGATCCTTGTCGGGGCTGGTGTCTGCTTATCTTGAGTCGATGGCTGACGTTCTTCTTCTTTAACTGCGGATAGCCCGCCAACGGATTAATTCATCTCGAAAAGATGGACCTGTATTGAGTAATTGGCTTTATGGAATGGCAAGTTTCAGTTGCATGATAGTGAGTGAAACATGGCAAGGCGTTGGTGAGGTGTTGTTGCATGTAAGCATTGAGCTTAATTAGTCCTGTGTGGAATCATTGTATATTTTGCCAAGCTATTAGTTAGGTCGTGTCGACATTATGTATTCGCTTGTGTAGGGTTGTGACGAGGCCTGTAAATTACAAATCGCATCCCTTGTATCCGTATGGATACGTAAAAGTCGAAGTCATAATCCTACACGACGGCATCCCACTACAACAGATAATACAGCCTGGAGCTATCTCCGAGGATCGAATTATTTGTCATTATCGGCCACCAGCTTACAAAAAAAGCACGTAAAGCATGACGACATGAAAAAACTTGCAAGGAAACGATGTCGCCAACGCGCATTGCGCATGATAAACAATTAGCCGAGTGTTTCGCAAATATCCAAATACAACCTCGAATATAGGGTAATGGTCTAAATCTGACGATGACGACACATTTCACAGATATCATACTGCCGTTTCGCCTATTAGGTATATAAATTTAATAGGGCAAGCAAATCCACCTCCATCCACCACAGATTCAGCACCACGGCGCGTTGCCCTTGCTATCGCACGACCAGGGTGAATTTCTTTCTTAAATCCATGGTCAGGCTTCCCCGCCACCAGAAAAAAAAACAGAAAGATGATGTGCCATTCAGCCACTCGTCTAGTCTGTCGTTCATGCACTGTGCGTGAGGCGGTCAATGGGCGGCCAGCACCCCATGCCCTTGCACTTTCGGCTGTTCCCCTTGCAGGTCTGCTCTACTTTTTCGTACAGGCCTTTCTCCCCCAGCCTCGTGGGTTTCGAAAAGGGTAGTCGCACAAAGTCGCATGTCAGATGCGGTGAGAAACACAGACGCCCGGGGAAAATGGCGAATCCTTCGTCTTTACCGCCTTGTGTTTAGCAGAGTGTTACCGGCGCTATTTACGCTGAAGAGGACTGGCTCGGCACCGGCCTTGTGCGCACAAAGCGGTCAGGAACACAGACGCGCACAACGAACGGTCAAAGGAACACAAAAAAGAAGAAGGGGCCGGTCCGCAGAGTGTCACCTTGTCACGCGCATAAAGCGAGATAAAAGAAAAGGGGCCAATGGGTCGCCAAAAGAGCGTTGGACCTGGTTGACCAGCTGCTTCAAGGCGGCAGTGACAGCCCTCTGGCCACAACAGAGGCCGACTCGTCTGAGCTTCGGCATTCCCTGGCCGCGATTCAGCAGCTGCCCACCAGCTTGCATGAACAGGTGAAAATATTTTTAGGGGCAGGCATTGAAAAGGACCAGGTTGCTGGGCCTGTCGTTGGCAACATGACGAGTACTCCGTAATCTGTAGCAATACACCAAGTAGATAGCAGCGAGTATCGCATGGACTCTGGACGCCCCGACGGGAAGCAGTTGACACCAACTGTGTTACAACTTACAAGGACAGCGCGCGCCTCTCAGGAGCAAGAAGCCAGCCCAAGAGGGCAAGATGGAAACAATAGGCTGGCGGAAACCCGGGTTCGACTCCGTGTCTTGCGGGTCGGGCCTAGGCTGGCCTGCCCGGCCGCAGCTAGCGCAGACGGGGTGAACGAGACGTTGACTGGGGTTGGGACCTAGTGATTTAATCAATATTGAATAGGTTGAATAGGGGTTATTTAAAAAGTGCAATGGCGGAGCAAAAGTTGGACGGAGTAGCCTTCCCACCGTCCACGACGGCGATGGTCTCGCCTGATGAGCTGCACTCGATGCCGAATACTAACCAAGCCCCGTAGTGTGGAGAGGCCGGGGAATAGGGGCAACATTGATAGTTAATACCTGACTGATAATGCTACGTAAGAGTGGTCTTGTTTATTTCGTCCCGATCTGGACAGCGGCAGAGGTCGCGTCTTGTACAACGAGTATAACGAGAATGTAACCGATGTAACCGCCTGTCCAACAGAGGGCTATGCGTGACAGTCGGACAAGGCGGCAAGAGGCAAGAGGTAAATAAGAGGAAGAGCACGAAAATCCTGCCATGAAAGCCTGATGTGGCAAACGTTGGGCATCGGAGGGAGCGCAATGACGACCAGCGCCAGAGGGTTTGACTGCCCGGCTGCCCTATCACGTCAACGGCCCACTAGCGGCGAGTGTCTTGGAGACATGACGCGTGCGATGCTGTGGACGACAATGATGAAAAGGCAGAGCAATTCCAAGTCCAAGGAGGTGGCGAAAAGCACAGAGCAACAGCAGCTGACGACTGAGCCGAGACTTGCCCAAGATTTCTTTTCTTGGTGAGAGGAGCTGCAAAACAAGAAAAGAAAAAAAAGATGAGTTTCAAGGCGTAGAGAACAAGGATGAACAGATGGCTGGCGAGCGGCATGAGCGGGCGAGCGGCAGCCAAACGATCAGGTCAGGGTCGTCTGATGGATCATGGAGGCCCGAAAAAAGTTGGGCTTACCGGTGACGGGGTCATGAGGGTCTAGCCGACCAGTGTGGACGGCACACGTTGGCAACTCGGCGCAAGCAGCTCTAGCTTGATGCACAATGCAGTCCAGCGTGGCAACAAGGGATTTTCTGATGCGTCCTGGCTTGCTGACGGTGCGATTATTCGCTGCCAGATGTGCTCCGAGCTGGTGGTCCCTTGAGGACTGGGATGGGGGCACGAGGGGTTGTACCTGGCGCCAAACTTGTTTACTTTTGTACGTAGATGCTGAGACCTGGCGCAAACGTGGTGGAACCGTGCCACGGCGTGGGCACCATGGAGGATGGAGCTTTGGTTTCTCACAGAGCTTGCTTGATGAGCTGGTTTCCAACAGTCTCGGAGGCTGGTGGCTGGCTGGAGACGGGACAAGAAAAGGGCCTGCACGTCTGCAGAAGGGACAGGCAGGGACAGGCAGAAGGATAGGGGCACAGGAACAGACGAGGAGGCGGGGGAAAAGACTGGAAACACGGATTTCACGGAAGACAACAAAAACAACAAACGGGAAGCTGCACAGTGCATGCTGATAGCCCGGAGAACTGCTACTCCGTACTCGCAGCAGGTCCCCTGTTTGGCGAGCGCCTCGTAATTAACAGAGTCGATAGATGGCAAATGGAGAAATGAAGGACATTGGCAGTGGAAATTACCATGTTGATAGTTTTTTTTCAAAGTAATTTGGCATTCTTATCCCTGTGAGAACTGGTGGTGGTCAAGATGTGCTTGGACGGGGAGACGATAAGCCCACCAAGTTGAATTGACAGCACTCTCAGGATATTCCAGGGCACTTCAGCGTATTCAGGCAGATCTGCAGCACATTTACAGCGACCCCTTGCCACTGAACCCTTGAGATACAGCAGTTCGCGGGCTTCTCCGGGGTCTTGTGGCACTGTGGGCTGCACAGCTGTAGCACCTTTTCAGTGGACTCTGTGGACTCTGTGGACTCTTGTGGACTCGTAGGTACCCCCTGTAACCTCGCCGCTGCCCCCAATCCTTCCCTGTACAACCCCCCTGTGACATCCCCGGTAGTGGGTCGGACCAGCCCAGAAATCAAAGCAGCCTCTTTCTCGACGCGTCTCGGGCGCGACACGCTAGCCAAATCAGGAAACATTGTAAACAAATGCGTCACCCGCCTCGTCGCGCCTCCCTCTCTCTTTCTCCTGTCCCTCGTCGGCCTTCTCCACGCACCCCGTCAAATAGCTAGACCCAAGACCCGGGCCGCAACAAACCCAACAGTATTCGAACTCGGCTTGTCAAAGTGGGCTTTATATCGGCTGCGCTAACTCCTCTTTCTGCTGCCCGTCAGTGCCCATCCATCCATCCCTCCTGCTCACTGCTCACCACGCCACTGCTCACTGCTCACTCACCACTACTGCTAGGCACCCACGCTACCACCACGCTACTGCTGCTCTCGTCGACACACCCTGCGCCTGCTTTTTACATTCCTCACATTAGCTGCTCATCCGCACGCATCCTCTACCCCCTTCGACAAAGGACCCTTTTTTGCCGCACATATCTCGCCCTTGGATCCAAGTAAATCGATCCCTTGTTTCGACGATTCCCCTCTCAGACACTTGCGCTGCCATTACCCCGGAGGTATGGTCAACGGTTGAGGCGCGATACTCGACCGCAGTGTGGACCTTCGCATCGCTGAAGGAATCTGGATACAACCACAAGATCGACAACTTGAGCAAGAGACGGATGTGATTGTGACAGGCCGTACCATCACAAGACATCACAACTTTCGGCTCGCACTCTCCTTGAGCAGGAGCGATTCGCATGTGCCCGTCTCGTGACCCGCCATGTACTAACTGCCTCTCCTTACCCGACGACTCGATTGCGCCGCATTATCGGCGTTTCCTGCTCTTGCAACAGCTCAACGTCTTCATTACGTCTACATTCGCCAAATCATGGTATCTACCTGATCAGCCCTGCTGTATTTAGACTTGTTCTCAAGTCTGCCTTGATAGAGCAGACGACACTCTACCGTCATCTACATTGACACACGACAGCCCATTTGATGCGTCGAGATTTCATCGACGTATAGCTTTATACCCAAACCTCGAATTCCTGCCTCATTGTTTTGAAACCGTCTTGTCAAGTCGGTTTCTCCAGCTTCTGCTTGTCATTTTTGCCTTGGGGCCTAGGAGTCGTTTCGTCAACATTCCTCGCTTGTGTGCGCCCCGCTGTCAACGCCGTCGGCGCGCATTCCTCCAAACACAAACACAATGTCATTCTCTAACTCGGGCGGCACCTTGGCTCTGCCATCGCCCACTCACGCCCATCAGATCGATGTTTCTTCTGCTGTTCGCACCCTCCGTCGCTCTTTGTCGCGATCTCCCTCCAAATTTCTCTCCCGCACAAGTTCACAGAGCTCCGATCACTCGCTGCCAGCTTCTCCCAGAACTCCCTCTCGGCGCTTTGTGCTCACTCCCAAACATCAGCATCGCCTTGTTTCTGCACATCCTCAGTCTGCGCCTCCCGCTCCTGCACCTGTGCAATCTACAACGCCCTTGCAGTCGCCCGTCTTGACCCCTCTTCGCCCTAGCGTTCGCTTGTCGCTGCGCAGTGCAAAGGCTGCGAAAACGCTCTCGCCCGCCCGCCAGCTGGCACGCCGCGCCTCACCCAAGAGCCCGATCAAACGCAGCCTCAACACCACCTCGGATACCATCAACTACGCGCGTCCCGCAACATCAGCCTCCCCTCGAACCCGATTTTCCCCCGGCCAGGAAAACACACGTGCAAGCGCCGCAATCCTCAAGACCCTAGACAAGAAACCTTCGCGCCACAGTTTGCATCTCGACGTTTCTGGGTCCTCTCAGACTGCGTTTCTCAAAGCTCTGGACCTGACCCCAGAACACATGATCTCGACCACTGGCTCTCTTAAGCGCAGTGATGCGACCATGAATCTCGACCATCCTAGTCAAGGCAGCCCCGTGGCCAAACGCCGCAGTATGCACGGCATCGCCACGTTTGGCAGCCCCGAAAGCTTCAGCATTTTTGGTAGCAACACCACCTCGTCTCAGAGTTTTGACATTCACGAGGACTCTCATCCTGAATACGAGCTCTCAGCCATGCCCGTCGCTTTCCACGGCGATGCTCTCGCTTCTCCCTCTCCCTCATCTTCCGTTCCTAAGCGCTCTTCTTCTCTCCGCAAGTCAACACTGCAGCAGCGTTCCCTAGGCAGACGCACTGGTGAACGCCAGCTCGCCCAAATATCTTCCGATCTCTCGACTCCTGGTAGAAGCAGGCCACGACTATCTACCGACCACTTTGTCCCCCCGCTGGTGCCCAGAGACAGTCCATTTGCCAATGTGTCTCCTCTACCAAATGCTCCCATCCACCCCATGGAAAGCAAATCGCACCAACCTCACCCTCTCTCCAAGACTCTTACCACTTCCTCCTCCGGCAACAGCTTGACTGAACAAGAGCCTGCCCTCTACGCACCCGTCAAGCCGACCTTTGAACGACCTCGGCCGCATCCGTTCTCGCGTTCTCTCCCTCTAAACGCCACTCGTCCTACCGCGCGTTCTACGCATGACCACACAAAAGCTGTTGCGACGCCCAACCATTCGAATCTCTGGATTGGCGCATTCAACTCGACCGGCTTAATTTCCAAGGTGAACCGCAACCCCGAGGAGGAGGCGGACAAGAAGTTCGCCCCGCCTGACACGCCTTGTAAAAAGCACAGCAATCCGTTTGCCACCTTCCCCCCCCAAGCAGGCAGCGGCCTGAGGAAGAGGGGTAACAGCCGAGGCTCCTTTGCTGGCATGCCGTCAACTCCATTTTCGGCTGCACCTATCCGTGCCCCCGACACATTTGGCAATGTCGCCAAGGGCATGACCATTTTCCAGCGCGGTCCATCCGGGCTTGGCGCTCGTCGAGGAAGCGTCCTTAGCCTCGATGGCGAGGACCGCACCCTTTTTGGCGAAAACACTGATCTGACAACCAGCTTGGACGCCGATGTTCCTCCAACACCCACCAAGAACAGCTTGACTCCCAGCCTGAGCAACCTGAGCGAGCAGTCCTTGGAGAGTCCAAGCGCAAACAGAACCTTTGCGCTACCTCCACTCTCTGCCGTGAAGCATATGCCTCCGAGGTCCTCAACTGCGTCTCCTATTGAGAGACAGCGTACTCCTCAGACTCCACATGAGGGCATGCTGCCGCTTGACACAAGTCGCCTTTCCCTCTCGCAGTTCAACGAGGCTACTGAAAGCTCCATGCCGCCTCCAGTCACACCTACCGCTGGCAGAGACTTTCGCTCGTCTACCAGCATCTTTGTCACTCCTGTCAATGACCGCACTAGCGATCTTGACATTGATGCAAGCCTGTATTCAAAGTTTGACAAGGTTGAACAGGTGGGCAAAGGCGAATTCTCTACCGTTTATCGCGTCACCAAGACGAACCAGACTCTATTCTCCGAGTCTCTATCCATGACGCCAGCTCGAAAGATTGGCCAAAGCCCGACAATGAGCCAAGTGTATGCGGTAAAGAAGAGCAGACATCCTTATCACGGCCCCAAGGATCGTGAGCTCAAGCTCCGCGAAGCTCGCATCCTTCAAAATCTGTCCCATGCTGAGCATGTTGTTCACTACATTGACGACTGGGAGCACAACTTCCACCTTTACATCCAGACTGAGTACTGCGAAGAAGGCACTCTGGAAAAGTTTCTGGGCAACGTGGGCCGTGGTGGACGCTTAGACGACTTTCGCATCTTCAAGATTCTGCAGGACCTTTCACTGGGTTTGAAGGAAATTCACGATGCTGGCTTCATGCACTTGGATATGAAGCCTGCCAACATTCTTATCAACTTTGAAGGGGCTCTGAAAATTAGTGATTTCGGTCTTGCACAAGCCTGCTCTGCCACTTCTAGCGTGGACACTGAAGGCGACAGGGAGTACATGGCTCCCGAAATGCTCAAGGGTCAGGTTGGTCAGCCGGCCGATGTCTTTTCCCTCGGGCTCATCACTCTGGAGGTTGCAGCCAACGTCGTGCTTCCGGACAACGGTCCTACTTGGATTGCTCTTCGATCTGGAGATCTTTCCGAAGTTCCCAGTCTCACCTGGATGCCCTCCAACGAAGTAAAGCGGGATGCCAGCGGCGTTCCGCTTGAAGCTGTGCACAGCAGCGAAGTGTTGGCCAACAAAGACAGCAGAGGCAACGTTCCCGATGCTTTCAAGAATGCAGATTTTGGCCAGCAGCCCCCCTTTATGGTCGACGCCTTTCATCCCAGCTCTCTCGACTCCATTGTCCGCTGGATGACTGCTCAGGAGCCTGGCGACAGACCCCGCATCGACCAAGTCTTGGATCTTGAGGGGCTGCAGTGGGTCGCTGAGCATCGCAATGCGCCCGCCACAGTGTATGAAGGAAGCTGGGGTCTCGAAGATTTGCCCCCAGTAGCCATTGCTGTCGACAGCGATACCGAAATGACGGATGTCTAACGTATTTAGACGAGCATCCAATCTAGCCAAGGAGCAACGCTGGATACATATGAAAGGATACACCTCTAGCTTCGATTGGATTGGAAGCAGTACGGAGATACGTACAGAGAGATATCGCCGAGTTGTTGGGAACGTGACTTTGACCTTTGTGACGCGGCGACGAATTTGCGAGCCGCCGCCGATGAACTCAGGTCAGCCACGATCGCGGAGTTACAATACGACATGATTTATTCGGAGTTTTTTGTCATTACAACACATACAGCCATCGGGCGTCAGCAGCCTCGCTACAGAAATAATGGCGGACCTCACAGGCGACACTCGTTACGAATTATACTTGAGATACCAGATATATGGCGGACGAATACAAGGTGCAAGAGCTAGCTTGGGATTATATATATATGGGGAAAGATATGATACTATGGAAGCAAAAAAGGGAAAGGCTACACAGAATCTGGCTTGTATTGCCACAGAACCGAGATACGGTTGCTACTCAGGAATGAATTTCGGCGTTCAAGGATCATGTAAATATATACGTATCATAGTAGATGGGAGGACATCGATAGCACTGGAAGGGGTAAGGATCTCAGCAAGGGGAGTCGCGAACACATTAGCGGACGTTCATTTGTCACGTATGAGTCTAACGAAGAAATGGTATGAACACATTATGGCTTAATTGAAGAAGTAGTTGCTTGGTGAATGTCGACAAGGCTGCGGCTCAAAAGGTCACGCACTCATCGGCCAGCCACCCTTTTTAAAGGATGCGCAGAGGAAGGCATTAATTAACTACAGTGGGGTGTAGAAAGTCCAGCTGAGGAAGCGAACCCGACTACTCCGTATTGAATTCAAAAACATTGCGAGGAACTCGTCATCAGGTTGGGTAGCAGTGCCCGGAAGGGCATCGAGGTCACATTGTGGCGCTGCGCCGATCTGATGGGACGGGACACCCCGCCCAAGTGATTCGCGGCCCATGACCATTACCAGGCTGCTTCTTTCCACATCAGAGTAACCATCCGGCAAAAGCAAAGCAGAGGTAGCATACATCGACGCTCGCCATATTTGTTAATACATCAAGATGACGCAGATTAAAATGCAAGAGGGCCAGGCCGAGCTGCCAACGCCCGAGAGCACGCATTCGTACTGGCACCACGACCCGTCGCCGGCGCTGCTGGGCCACCGCACCACGGACAAGCTCCCCGAGCAGGCCGACGTTGTTGTGGTAGGCAGCGGCATCACAGGCGCATTTGCTGCGAGGGAGCTCGTGGACGGAGGACGTGATGTGGTGATGCTTGAAGCACGCGAGGCGTGCTGGGGCGCCACAGGCCGAGTACGTTTCCATACCGAACCGAGGCCTGCCTGCTACACAAGACGTTTACGCACGCTTTGCATGACTGACCACGGGAATTGGGATGCTGTAGAATGGTGGCCACTGTCACCCGCTGATCTTGATCACCAAGCCAAACGTGGCGCGGTTTGAGCTCGACAATTACTTTTTCCTACGGGACCTGGTCAGCACCCACCAGGTGCCGTGCGACTGGGAGTCGACGGGCGCCGTGTGTCGCCTCGCCACCGAAGACGAGGCCGAGGCCGCCCGGGAGAATGTGCGGCTCCTGCGCAGATACCACCCATCTCTCGCGGACAAGGTGCG
Source organism: Beauveria asiatica (assembly GCA_038367545.1). NCBI lineage: Eukaryota > Fungi > Ascomycota > Sordariomycetes > Hypocreales > Cordycipitaceae > Beauveria > Beauveria asiatica. Next base: position 24,064 of record JAAHCF010000052.1, on the reverse strand, counting down.
CTACGTCGAGGATCAGCGGGAGCTGACGGAGCTGCGGGTGCCGGGCGCCCGCGCCGCGGTGGTGCACCCCCACGCGGCCAAGCTGTGGCCTTATAAGCTCGTGGCGTGGGTGCTGGAGACGTTGCTGGGGAAGAATGACGATGAATCGGCGCGGCCGCGGCAGGTAAAATTTAACCTGCAGACGACGACACCGGTAACGAGCCTCCAACGGTACGGGGGCTCGTGGGTGCTGCACACGCCGCGCGGCCAGGTAGTCGCCAAGCAGGTCCTGCTCGCGACCAACGGCTACACATCGCACCTGCTGCCCCGGATGACGGGCCTCATCCGGCCGATGCGCGGGCAAGTCTCGGCGCTGCGGCCACCGCCCGCCGGGCACACGCCGCTACGGCGCACGTACATTTGGAGCACGGCCGACGGCGCCGACGACTACCTCGTGCAGCGCGACGACGACGACGAAAACGGCGTACTGATTCTCGGCGGGGAGCGTGCCGGCGACGCGGAGCTGCGCAGCCACACCTCGCGCGACGACGTCATCGACGACGAGATCAGCGCGCGGCTGCGCAGAGGCCTGCACGGAGCCATTGAGCTACGGCCCGGGAAAGAAGAGGTGGAGGAGCTGCGGGCGACGTATGAGTGGACGGGCATCATGGGCTACTCGCGGGACGGCCACCCGTGGGTCGGGCAGGTGCCGGAGATGCTGGGCGGCGGCGGGGAGGATGAGGAGGAGGAGGAAGGGGGGGGATTGTATGTGAGTGCGGGGTACACGGGGCACGGGATGCCGGCGGCGGCTCGGAGCGGCGCGGCGGCGGCGCGCATGATGCTGGGGAGAGAGACGGGGGATGTGAGGCTGCCGCATGAGTTTGCGATTTCGGAGCAGAGGGTCAAGGCGGCGGAGAGGGCGGTGCTGCCGCAGACGCTGGAGGAGGAGATTAGGATGAATACATTTTGGATTGAGCAGCAGGCAGAGCAGTGAGTGTGCGATGATGGTGGTGCGAGTGGTGGTTGTTGGTTTATGGCGCTGTAGCGTCAAAGGAAGCAGAACGGTATTTCTTTGCCTATATAACTGCGCATTTATTTTCAAATAGTCGCGGATCACATCACAACACATCACTGGTGCTGAGAATCAGTCAAACTTGAGGCAAAGTAGATTAATTGCTTTGCTGATGCAGTAGACAAGGCTTATCAGTATGGTGGTAAACATTGAGTGCAGTGCGAGTCTGGTGGCATTGCACGAGGCTTGTCGAGCGCTTCAGCAGCGGAATTGCTCTGCCGCTCTCGTCAGCGGCACGTCTCTCCTCATGGGGCCGCACATATTCAAGATTATGACTGACGAGGGCGTACTCTCACGGGAAGGATCTTTCAAGACTTTTGATGCAAGCGCAGACGGGTTTGCTCTGGCCAAAGGCATCGATACCATCTTTCTGAAACGCATCACAGACGCGATACGGGATGGAAACCCGACACGGGCAGTGATTCGAAACTCTGGGAATGATTGCAATGGAAAAAACACAAGGCATAAACCTCACCCAGATCCGATACACAAGAGTCACTTCTTCGGCATGTTTATGCGCAAGCACGGCTGGACCCGAGCCATACGGGCTTCTTTGAGTGCCATGGTACGGGAACTGCAGTCGGGGACCCGATGGGATGTGCTGCTGTAGGCAATGTGTTTGGACAAGAGGGAATCTATATTGGATCAGTGAGTCCAATTCCAACTGACCCATCAAAGATGTTTGTCAAGACATTTCCAACCATCAACCCAGGTCATGGCAAACACTGGCCATTCCGAGGGCGCGAGTGGCCTCGCCAGTTTAATGAAAGCTATTGTTGCTCTTGAACATGGAATCATCCACCCCAACATCAGCTTTCCGCATATAGTAATATCGCGATATCGCGTAAATACTCATCATCTCGACCATCGTATCGCTTGCCTCGCGCCTAATAAGTTGCCGCCATGTCTAACTATGCCTTGCAGCTGCGGAGGCTCGCTGCCCAATGATTGGAGTAGAGCCGCGTCGTGTAACCTACGATGACCACATTTGGGTCTCGTACGGAATTTACCTGTGATAGCGTAAGCCGCCCTGCACGTATTATTATTATGAGTACTAATCCTTTATAAGTCGAAGCGAGTATAATAATTGGCAACGGGAGCTGAATAGTCTCAGTGGAAGCCTAGATAGAACATTGCCATCTTGGAGCACAGCTGATGAATTGGCGTGTTGATATGCAAGCCATAGCCATCGAAAATTAATCATCTTCGTAAACGTAGACTTCAAACACGGAAACAACAAACGATCTATTTGAAACTCCATTCTTTCCATTCTTCCCATTTTCATCTTTTTCAGCTCTGCATCTCTGGCTGAACACGAGTCCCAGCGTCGCTTTCTAGCCATCTCGGTTTCCTCGCAGTGAAGAGCATGACCCGTCCTACCAGTTGGATACTGACTTCCTCAAAATTCTTCCCTAAAGCCTCCTCAAATACATATCGGCTGTCATTCCAATTGTCGAATGTGCCGGAATTATTGTAGATTGACATGAGCTTAGCCGCGATCCAGTTCATCGGCTGCTCCCGGCCCAAGATTGTTGATCCTACAAGCACCCCATCCGGCGCGAGAAGATCTCTGACAACGTTGAACGCTTTGACCTTTCGCTCTTGAGGCCCAGGGACGCAATGTAGCAGATGGAACATGCTTATCGAGTCGAATCTCGCAGATTCCGGCAAGGGCAGATGCTCCGTAGCGTCTGCGACAACGGCTGTAACGCGAACAGCGTTCGATGACTTGATTATTCGGTTTTCCGTCGCGGCCAGAGAGTTCAAGTTTAGATCGACGATGGTTATCTCTTTGCAGTCTACTCCAGCAGCCAGTGCCTTGGCAGGGTAGTAACCGGACCCGACCCCGATATCGAGATGTCTGACACCCATGGTGGACTTGAACAGCGGCAATAGGATTACGGTGGTGGGACACCTCCACGCATAGCTGTTTGACAGCCACAAAACCAGCCAGTCATAGATATAATGAAGATATAGCTTTGAGTAGATACCCGTGCCGTCATCTTTTATATTCGTTGCCCGCGGTAGATAGCTGGTAGTCATCGTTTGTAGACGTGCATATGATAAAAGACAAAAGACAAGTTTGAGCTGTTCAAGTGAGTTTGTTTCAGCGCAAGTGTACTGCTTAGATTATATAGGAGCTCTGTGTTAAGTATTTGCTTTATTGTTCTGCGCGCTATTAGTGGAAATGCAAATCATTTGCCAAAAACAATATATCATTAATTATTCTGCATGCCAAGACGTATGCAGTCAGCTATTTACGGAGCAACACCGCAGTGGACAGCGGGACCCGAATACAATACGACCCTTAGACTGAAGATTTATAGCTAAAATTATGTTAACTAACCCTATTATAAATAGCTTTGTCACTTTCGTACACTGGATCTGACATTTTAGCCCAAATTAATTTAGACGTCGTGGTCTAACACCTATATGTAACACGGTGATTTTCCGAGGGCTTTGAATTAAACAAGCGTTACCTAAGTAATCATAGTAGTAAGCACGGCACTGATTTTTGTGCCTGGGCGTAGAAATGTTAAGCAGGACTATCCCCTGTAAATCACGCTTCAGCTGTGATTAGACGGCCACAGCTACATCACCCACGGAGACGAAGAGAACTGGGGTGATAGAGACGACCACAGCGAGTCCGAACATTCAGTCTTTGCATCCATTTTGGCCAGACTGTTTCCATCATCTAACGGATTGAGCGACTAAAATGGCAGAAAACCAGGCCGTCGCGCAGCCCATTGCGCAAGCACCCTTTCGCGTCATCCCGGTGGCGATGCGGGGGAGTGGCTACTACAACCAGCATGCCCATATTCAAGAGACAGCGATGGTGAAGGCCCTCTCTCTCTTTCCCGATGCTTGTCGTGACGGCGTATTCGATGAGAAGTTACGTACAGTGGTTGACTATGGGGCATCTCAAGGAATCAATTCGTAAGTCCCCCCCCCCGGCGGAATGCTGGAAAACTTTTCATGGCTGACAATCATTGGAAGCATCTTGCCGTTGTCGCACTTCTTAGAGTTATCTGCCAAGAATTCTGCCCGTCCGATCGACATCCAATACTTGTTAGTCGACACTCCAACAAATGACTTCTCTTCCTTGGCAAGGACAATGCACCCGGCCATACAAGAATGGGCAAAGAATTATCCATCCGCTCGAGTTTTCCCTCGAATGATAGCTAGAAGCTTCTATCAGCAAATCATTCCAGATGGACAAGTTCATTTTGGATTTTCATTCAGTTGTCTTCAGTGGCTTAGTCGATTTCCTCAAGCACATCTTGCAGACGGAGAGCCCAACGTTACTGTCGACCGCGTCTCGCTCATGAGTTTTCGGCAAAATATCTGCAGGGATCAGTCCGACAGAGATCTGCACCAGTTCCTCCAAGTTCGTGGCAACGAATTTGTTCCTGGTGGATCCCTCATCCTGAGCTTCCCAGGGAGCTCGAGTGTCTGTGGGTATTGGGAGACGCCCGTCTTCAAGTGCCTTGTTCTAGCACTCGATGAGATGGTGGCAGATGGTCTCATTACCTTGGCAACAGCAAACCTCTTCTCCCCTCCCTTCTTCACTCGGGATCTGCAGCAAGTCCGAGCTGTACTAGACTCCCCCGAGGTTAAATCGGTATGGTCGACTATGCACCTTTTCGAAGAGGATATTGAGCATCCAATGTCGAGCAACCAGGCTAGACATGGAAAGAGCTTGGAAGAAAGCACTCAATATGCACAAGAAATGATCAACTTTGGCCTCGCCATCGTGGCGGGCTTTTTGATGGACGCAATTCGGGCTCACAATACAGCTGACAGCGTTACGGCTGCTGAAGAGGAAGAGTTACTTGTGCAGTGGAAAACCAGAGCTGCAAATATATTTCTAAGTCAATGTCCGGACGCGAGAGTCAGTTTCCGGTGGGTATACGTCTCTTTGAGGAGAACCGCGCAGGCGTCTTAATAAGCCACATGACACCTCTGTTAGGAGAACGTAGTAATTGAAAGCACAGTTCACATTTTTTCTCTCGAAGCAGCGCTGCATGAGAACTTGGGTTGTGGGGGAAGTAGAGCCAATCGCATACGAGACAAAGTGCCAAAAAAGGCCGCTGCGGTTTTCTAGGCAGATTCCAACTCGCCTCTTCATATTGACGCAATAATCTATATGCTTGAAGCTTGAAGCAGAAGTCGACAGATGTTTTCTCATTTTACTCCCGATTCGTTCTCACATCTCGTTATTCGCAGTTGAAGGTTGCTAGTAAAAGATACGTACCTCTAGCACTCGCCGACATTTATCCGCCCACTACAACACTCAACCAATCACAGCACCGTATTTTGCAAGCAGCTTTCAATTGGTGTCGGGAAGTCAAGGACATTTGCCAAAGCTCCCATTGACTCTCATCCTCGCATCCACGGTCCACGCTACCTACCCCCATTGACAGCCCATCTTCCGCTTCGCTCGGCGGAACACCTCGGAGGACATTGATTCGAACTTCACAATGGCCAGCAAGCTCGCCCCCCTCTTCCGGTCGTGCGTCCGCGCCTCTGCGCGTATGGCCGCCCGTCCCCAGACGACCAGCCGCGCCTTTTCCGTCTCAGCGACCCGACCGAGCGATACACTCAATGTGGTAAGGATTGATCGTCAATGAACCCGTTTCTCGGAAGACGTCTCCCGGGAGCATTCTGTACAGACATGCAGGCGGGTCGATCCGCCGAGAGGCATCGGCCGGCCAAATCAGCCGGGCCCGGAATAAAGTCGCTGCAGGTGGCGAACGGCTCTTTCCCGCCTGTAGCTTCTTGTTGAGTCCGGGAAGACGCGAGGGTTGCAACGCAGACTGAGCAGAACCGCTGACGATTGACTTGTTCCCCCCAGCATCGCAACACGCCCGACAACAACCCCGACATCCCGTTCAAGTTCAGCGCCGAAAATGAAAAGGTCATTGCCGAGATCCTGAAGCGCTATCCTCCCCAGTACAAAAAGGCCGCCGTCATGCCGATTCTCGACCTTGGACAGCGCCAGCACGGGTTTACCAGCATCAGCGTCATGAACGAGGTCGCTCGTCTGCTCGAGATGCCCCCCATGCGTGTCTACGAGGTCGCTTCTTTCTACACCATGTATAACCGCACTCCTGTCGGCAAGTTCTTCATCCAGGCCTGCACCACGGTACGTCTTTTCCGAAACTCCCCCGGCGCCGAGACGGCCTCCCTATGTATCGGCGGCCCTCGCGCGCACGCCCAAGAGCACATGCCCGTGCCCTAGTTGACCCCTTGGACTAACTCTCTCCCAAGACCCCCTGCCAGCTCGGTGGCTGCGGCTCCGACGTCATCGTCAAGGCCATCAAGGAGCACCTCGGCATCAAGCAGGGCGAGACGAGCGCCGACGGCCTCTTTACCTTTATCGAGGTCGAGTGCCTGGGCGCCTGCGTCAACGCCCCCATGATCCAGATCAACGACGACTACTACGAGGACCTGACCCCCGAGACTGTCGTCAAGCTTCTCAAGGACCTCAAAGCCGGCGCCGCCACCGGCAAGCTCCCCGCGGCCGGTCCCCTTAGCGGCCGTCAAACCTGCGAGAACAGCGCTGGCCAAACGAACCTGACGTCGGAGCCTTGGGGCGTCGAGACGACACGGGCCGATTTGTAAATTACAAAGGGGAAATGTGAAGACGGGAGAACCGTAGCAGAAACGCAGGCTTCGCAAAGCTGCTTGTTGCGCCACACGGTTTGCACCTACAAAAAAAGAAATCTTGTAGCCACAAACTTTTATATCTTGTTTGTTTTTACTTGTGTTGATTGCCAATTTTTTTTTCTTGGTCTACCCCTCTGTTGGTCAAGGAGGGCATAGACGGCAGATGGTGCATATTTGTTGAGTGGGATTGTCAGAAGGAACAGCATCGACTTGTACATAGAAATAAAAACAATGACCAACTGAAGCCACATGATTTACTCTGGAATTTTATCAAAATGTATACATGATATTGGATTGAGATGTATAGTTTCATATACGCAACTAACTGGTATGCTCATCTCCAGAATGTCAATATCCCATTCGTAACAAATTTTCGCTTTACACAAAAGCACATAATCACGCGCCCACCCCTATTTACCTACCGGAGCCGTCTCTACAGCCTCAGGACCCAGCCATCGCCAAACGTCTCGCCGTCCTCGCCCACCCCACCCCAGACCAAGACGCCGCTGTCCTCGAGGTTCGTCATTGGCGCGCTCGCCAGTCGTGCCCGTCCCCGCGGCAGCGCCGCCCATCCTTTTCCTGCCTCCTCGTCGTACGGCCGAGTTGCTACGCGCGCCCACCGACCCTCGCCCGTCTTGCGCCCCACGGCCTGCAGTACGGCTGCCGTCACGCTCGCCGCCGACATGCCCTGCGGGGGCGCCTGGAACAGCCACACGTCGTCGAGGGGCGGCTGGTCGGTGCCGCGCTCGCCAAACGCCAGCACGAGGACCTCGCGGCCGCCGCCCATGGACATTGCCTCAAAGACGGCGCCGCTGCGGGGACACGGCCACGGATGCACGCCATTGTCGACAGGAACTTCGGGCGCGCTGCCGGTGCTGCGCGGCGAGGCGAGGAGCGGCTCCGAGGGCGTCGCGGTGCTGCTGTAGGTGCTGGTCGGGCGCTGCAAAATCGTCTGCCAGCCGTCGCGGGCGCGCACCGCGACCTCTGTCTTGCCGTCCATCACATCGACCTCGAGGTGGAGGTAGTCGAGCTGCCCGCCGAGCTTCTCACCGGTGCTGGCGTCGGCGCCGCCGAAGCGGAAAAGCCGACTCTTACTGATGCAGATGGCGGTGTCGGCGCGCGCGGGGCCCGGTGCGGATGGCAGCTCCGTCCACATACGGGAGCGCACGTCAAAGGCCCAAATGTCGTTGCTGCCGCTGCCGTTGCTGAGGCGGCCTGCGTGGATAAAGAGTGTCCCGTAGCCGCGCGACTCCTCGTCGACGGCACTCTCGGCGACTTGCCCGACCACGGGGTCCTGCGGGATGCCAGTCTTGGAGGTGTCGCCGACGGCCCAGTCGCGCCAGCCCTGCGCGCGGCTGCGCAGTGTCGTGGGGGTAGACGGAGGAGGCTGAGGAGCTGTGGGAGGAGAAGACGTGGTGGTGCGGGAGGAGGCAAAATCTTGGGGCTTGTCAGTCGCCGCAGCGCAGTGGTCGCTGCGCGGGTTGGGATGAATGGTGATGGCGCCGCCCATGACGGCCGGCGCGGGGTCGAGATGGCTCCAGGTGCAGGTGCGCGTGTCAAAGACCCAGACGCGTCCGGCTTCTTCAATGGGCTTCCCATCGGCGCCGCGGCCGCCAAAGAGCAAGATGCGCGAGCCAATGACGGCCGTGGCGTGGCCGGCCCGTGCGGCGGGGACGTCGCCTAGATCGGGCCGGACAATGTCAATGGCGCGCTCCTTGCCCTTGCCCCTGAACCTGGGACTGTTGCTGCCAGCGTCGGAGCCTGCGCCGTCCGAGGAGGCTTCTGATGTGGTCTTGCCGTGCTCGTCGGCGTCTGCCTCGTCAGGCTTGTCGGCAGCGGCGGTGATGCGGTAGTAGTCAGTGCTGGCGCCGCTGACTGGCAGGCGCACGACGTGCATGCCATTATCGGCAATTTTTCCGTTGAGCTCACCGCCGAATATGTAGGCGCTGCCGGCGATAATGTCGAGCGGGTGCGCGGAGCGCCGTAGGGCGGGGATGCTGTCGATGAGTTCCCAGGTACCCTTGGGCCCGTGGTCCGTGGGGGAGGACTGCCCGCGCAGGCCGAAATGCGGCATCGACAGGGTCGGTAGGTTTTTCTGGGCGTGTGCGAAATTCTCGTGGGCGCTGGCGAAGAATCCCTTGTGGGTGCTGGCAATGTTCTGCTGCGCGTTGGCGAGCAGGTCCGTGGTGCGGCGCCGGAGGAGCTTGACCTGCTCCATGGCGGGCGGGTTTCTTGTTGGTAAAGGGAGTTTGTAGCAGCGCCGGTGTTGTGAGCGAATAGACGAGATGGAGAGGAATAAACAAGGCAACTCCCAATCCGATATTTTGGCTGCGAAAGGGGTGGCCGGATTGCCGTTTGTTATAATTAGACGATGACGTACTAGCTCGCCAGTGATGGTACAATAGCTGAAGCTGGGTACCTCACAAGCAGGTAACTGGTAAATACCTACGTTTAGGTAGGAAAGAAGGAAAAGCAAGGCCGCGCGGGGAGATGCAAAGCTGGGGAGGGTTCTCGCACAGACACTGGTTTCACGTAGTGATGATGTACAAAGTTAAAAAATGCAGAGAGATTGTTGGACGACGATGCACGTAAACAAATTGCATATGCAAGTGTCGGTGGCATTGGAAGAGGCTCGTCTACCTTGATTAGGAGGTATTGTTCGTTGGACGTTTGGGCACAGCCTGCCTCTGCCCCGGGCCTTGTTAATTGTCGGCCGAACGTAAAGAATTTGTCGGCTTTTTTGTGGGCTGTTGTGGCGGCGTGTGGCTTGTGGTTAGCCTAGAACTGCGAGGTCGGCTTTTCCTATAGTAAATACTAGATTTTAGTTCTACTATTACCCCGCCACCCGCACTAAGCACTATATAATATATTTAACTATTATATACGCATTTTTAAAGCTATCACTACTAAATTTAATATAGAAGACCTTATAAAGTATAAGTTTTAAAGCCTCTAAGAAGTAGAAGATACCCTATATAATATTACTTATAAAGATAGCTACTTACTAATAAGATAGAACTTAAAAAAGAAGTATATTACTAAGGTTTATAGCCACTTCTAAGCCCTACCTAGGTACTAGTATAAGGGTATTATAAAAGAGGGCTAAAGCTTTAGCTACTTATACTATTATTATCTATTTATTATATAAGGCTATAATAGCTTATAGTCTATTAACTAAAGAAGAGGTACTAATAATAGCTACTATAAATATAATTACTTACTATAGTTACTAGAATTATATATATAATACTAGAAGGATAATACTAGATTAGTTAAGAGTAATATTATATTTTTATTAAATTTAGGCGAAAGATTATAATTAATTATTAAGAAATTAGTTACTAAAGGTAAAATCTATATTAGTATTATCTTTATATAGGACATTATTAATATAATTAATATATATTACTAGTAAGAACTTAATAGATAGACTCTAATCTAATAGCTTTATAATTACCTTTAGGAATCTAATAAATATATTTCCTAGGTAAAGCTTAACTAATTTAATTAAATAATAAGCTTATTTATTACTCTTAAAAGTAGAATCTAACTACTAAAGTATTTCCCTAATATATAGATTTATAATATAACTTATAAGATAAACTACTTTAGTCTCTTACTTTTTAATATATACTTAACTATACTAATAAAAATAACTTTCTATATAGTTATAGCCTTTATTACTAGTAAGAGTACTAGTTATTTTTTATAGTATTTAGACTAGCTTATAGAGGTATTATAGGTAGAATAGATTTTACTACTAAAGATAGTAATTAGTAACTATAACCTTATATTTCTTTAAGCCCTCTAAGACTATAATAACCTTAAAAAAATACCTTTTATATTATATTAATAATATATTAATACTAATATTATTACTAAAACTAAAAAGTTTTTTCTTAAACTAATATAAGATATAGTAAATTAAGTTAGTATATAGTATTCTATATTTACTACTTTTATTAAGGCGTGGAGAGACCTTTTATATTCTAATAGCCTTAACGCTTATAAAAAAAATCTTAGAAATTTTATAAAACCTTAAAATTTTCTAATAAAGGCTATAAAATATTATCTTATAGTTTAACTTTAAAATTATTATAATATTATTATTAAATTCTAGGTTAATTAATATTAACACTTTAGGTATATAATAATATTAGTAATAGAGTTATTATACTTAGGGCTAAAGCGTTTTTTTAAGTCCTTTATAGGTGACCTCTTTATAGCTTTCTAGAGCCTCTAACACTTCTAGGATAGGTAAAAAAATAATATTTATAAAGAGATTAGAAGAAACTAAGGTAAATTATTATTATTAGTAGTAGGAATTATTTATTCCCGTATCTATAATTATATTATAAAATAGGCCTTAAAGTATATTATTACTAAGTATTAGGTAGCTATAATAGAGAGTATAGAGACACTAAGTTAGTAATACTATACTAATAGGTATACTATAACTAAGGTCTATAGTTTACTATATAAGTACTAGATTACCTCTCTTTTAATAGTAAATAAGCCTCTTATAGAATAAGATATTAATATATATTAGTTCTAGCCTATTATAAGAAGCTTTAATCCCTTAAATATTATCCTTAACCCCCTAAATATTACTAAATTATACTAATAAAATTAATTATAAGAAGGGGTAAATAGGTAGTAGTCTTATTATTAAAGTATAGTATAAATCCCTAGCGTATTTAAGGTAGTTAAGGTATAAGAAGCTACTAAGGTATATATTATAGTAGCTATTAGTAGATAATTTAAGGCTCTTTAGCGCGCTAAAAGCGTTAGAAGCCTAGCTTCCTTAGTGGCCCTAGAAAGTGTTAGAAGCCTAGCCTCTTTAGTAGCGCTAGACCTTACTAAGATAGTTATAGAGCTTATAAAGCTAGACGATTTATATAAGCTAGGTATAGAGGCACCGCGGGCTTACTAGTAGGCTTACTAGTAGACTAACTATAACGCTAAGGAAGCTACTAGTAAGGGTAATAAAGATATTAAATATAAGGATAACTAGGATATATAAAGTATAATTAATAACTAGATGTGTATAAATAATTAATTAATAGAAATTAAGGAGGAAGTATAGCGGCTATTAGTGCCTAAGGACTTAATTTAATATTATTATAATTTTTTATTAATTAATTATTATATATTATATTAAGAGTGTTAAATGCGTATTATTATAGATATAAAAAAGCATTAATCCTGCTCTGCGCACGCATTTTTAGTGGTAGGAGCGGGATCAGAACTTAGCCACAGTCGCCCCATAAAAAAGCCGACAAATCCTTTACGTTCGGCCGACAATTAACAACGCCCCTCTGCCCCGGAGCCAGAGTGGGGTGGCACGGTGGGCAAGGCCGCGCTGATCTACAGTGGGTGTAGCTAGAGCCTACGCCGTAAATAGGTACCTGGTAGCCAGCACAAGTGGCTGACCCAGCGTCTGTTTCAAAGGAGCAATCGCGAGATGCCCTGTGCGTATCAAGTTGATGAAAAAATGAGGCAATCGCATCAAACTGTCCATGTTTTGCTCTCCAGTCTCATCTTTGGCATATGTTCCGCGATGCCGTTGTCGCATACCTCCCAATCAAGGGCTCACTGAAGAGAGTCCTGCCGCAGCAAGCTCAGTGAGAGCTCAGCGGACTCCGCTGTAATAAATTAAGCTATTCTTAGCAGCACTCACACAGCCTCTGCAATAACGGCCACTGCCCCTGTGACGACGGAATAGCGGCAGGAGCCATGGATTGTGCTTTATTGTTGTGATTTTTGTTATTTCCGAGTCTCGCTACCGCCAAGATTGACTATGGCAGCAACTCGAACATTGGTCGCCGACGCACCTCACTCCTGAATGCGTTTGAATACCATGGATTGTTCATTGGGCTACATACTGCCAAGTCTCTACCAATCACATCTGGTACGAGGTAAGGTAAGGTGTGCCAATCTTGTTGGAGAACGCCCATCTTCACTCTTCTCACCCTCTAGTAAGACCGGATGATGGTGAATGAGCGTCGTGCGTGCCATCTCGACAAAGTCTCCAAGCAGGTGCGTCCACCTCGTAACTTATAATCGAGCCCGTTTATAAGTTAGCAGTGTTCAAATCTCTCGCAGTCCACCACGAGGGAAAAGAAAGAAGGAGCCGCAAAAAAAGAACATCTCAACACCGGGCCCATGTGGCTGCCGAGCTAACTAGGGCAATTTCACTGCCTCTGGTGGAGAAAGCCGAATGCAACACAGCGCTTACTGCTCCGCACGATGCTACAGAAAATTGTCTCTTGGTGCTACGATTGGTTCCCTGGTCTAGTTATTGGTAACGTGTGGTGGACCGTGGCAAGGCTGACTGGCTTGAGCGTCTTGAGTCCGAGCCAGCCCAAGATACAGGGGCTTGTTTCCTAGTTATTCTATTGCCTGTTTTCCTTTTTGTCCTTCTCGTGGCTTGTGACGGAGGCGGTTGCGGCGGATTCGCCAAAGAAGATGTGGATTTGAAATCAGCCAACTGCAAAGATGCCAATAATAATTTAAAGAAGAAGAAGAAGAGCAGGCATGCGTGGCTTGCAGATATGCACACGGGCAGACGCCGACGCCTCGGCACTGCAAGTAACGGCACGTTGTCTCTGCCAACTTATAGATCTGGGGAGCATGAGCCAAAGAAACGCCTACAAGGTGCCTTGCACCTTGTAGGAGAGGAAAGTCCGCAGAAGAGAGTGAGTTTGTCGAGAGAGAGAGACGATCAACCTTTGTGTGGCTCTACAAAGCATGGGCAACTCCTCTGATCGGCACCCTTGTCTCATTTTATTCCGCCTCATTCATGGCCTATGGCCTCAGTCTGGGGCCTGTCGGTAGTTTTTGTTCACGCCACCATGCAGACCCCCTGCCAGCTGTATTATCTGAATCAGGCTTTGGCGGAGAGATCCAGATAGCTGCAGCAGCCCCCGCTGACACAATCTAATATAAGCGGGTGATACAAAACTCCTTACCCTCGGCGTCTGCTTCTTTGCATGCTTCCATTTTGTTGCTGCAACGTGCAGGTTTTGCGGATATTTTGACCTGATACTCCGTACTGGCGGGCATCATCGTCACTTTGGATCAACTCAAGCGCCTCATCACACACATTCTTACACACACCATGGCGAATAAGATGACTGCCTCACCCAACTTTGAGGGATGGTATATTCACCCAGATGGCACCAGTATGCGACTGACTTGATACTCATCACTTGATTGTTTGAACCTCTTCTGACGCCGTCACTGCAGCCGAAGCTCTCACGTGCCCTCAGGGTACCTTTACAACATCAGGCCCATACGCTGTGTGCTGCGACAAGACCAAGTGCCCGATGCCGACGGCCTGCCACGACAACAAGATAAGCTACGACAACTTTGCCGTGGGAGCATGTCAAGGCTCCGCCGTCTGCCAGACCATGTCCATCATGTCGGCCCCCGGGGCCAAGAGCGACGTGACGTCGAGCATCTTTTGCGCCCAGTACTGGTACGCCCTCGAAGCGTATCGCGACACCGTCCCCGTCACGGCCTCGTCCGCGACCAAGACGAGCACCTCAGCCTCGACAGGCAGCACGCCCAGCAGCAACTCGGCCAGCGAGACCATGTCGCGGAGCACCACGACGCGGAGCCCCACGGGGTCCTCCGGTGCGACGTCGCCGGCCGCTTCACCCGAGGCGGCGTCCTCCTCCGGAGGCTCCAGCAAGGCGTGGATTGCGGGCGCCGTCGTGGGGCCGGTCGCGGGCCTCGCGCTGGTGATGGGATTTGCGGTCTGGTTCCTGCGACGCCGACGAAGCGCCAAGAAGAAGAAGGGTGTCGGCGCCGGCAACGCGCCCCAGGAGATTGGCGGCTACGAGCGACCGGCCGACTACGGCGACGGCAATTGGCAGAGCAAGCAGTACTACGGCGCGTCGCATCCCAAGGCCGAATCGACCTCTGCGGGCTACTATGCGCCTGTGCAGCAAAATCAGGTCCACGAGCTCCCCGGCGGCGAGCAGAGGTGAGCATGTTGGGGCGGTGGATGAAGAAGTGAATTTGGGGAAAGTTGCCATTCTGTGGGCATGCAGCGACGGTTGGAAAGAAATTTGCGCAATACATGGGCTTATTATTACACGGTGGAGGGAGGAGTTGGGGGGTTTATTTGTTTCATGAAGCAGCCGGGCGTTTTTCACATGAGAAGTAATTTATGCATATAATATATTTGTACATGGTTTCTAGAGCGTATTCTGCGAGGTGAGCAACTTTCAATTCCATCATGAATATCCGTATTCTCTCCTTTTTTTCGCTGCATTTTTAGGCGCCCGGGATGAATTGGCCTTCCCTGTACAGTCAGTCAGTCAGTGGTCGAGTGGGTTCTCTGTAGTGGCTGAAACGAGTGGCGCGCCCAAAGCATCAGCCATTGAATTCGTGTTCCCAGGCGGCTTCAGCGGGCCGGCCCGCGCTATTTATCATGATCAGTGCGGCATTGACAAAGGGTTATTGGAGTTATTATCCCTTTGACTGTGGAGGAGGAGCAAGCAGGTCACGAGACCTATAGGGAAGAGAGACTAGGAAGTACTAGATAGTATATATTAATTTGCCTGCGAAGGAAGTCGAGCCTGGTATTCGCCTGCGCCACAGTACCTCTAATACAGGCCAATTTCTATGCCGCAGAAAGTATCGCGTTTTTTAAGGTACCTAGTTAGACGGAATCCCTGCAAGTTACCTGCTTACTCCTCCTCCACAGTCAAAGGGATAAAGGGCATCTCTCTCTTTATTAATCAATCTCACAGTCCCGCAATCCATAGACACCTGCCTACAAACATTTCCCCAGGCAGCGCTCGAGTGCTCAAAGGGTGCGCCGAGTGGCTGCGTGCAGCTTTCGCTCTTTATTCATTGGCGAGAAACGTTCTTACCAGATACTAGGTACTTAGTTAACTACGAACCGCTAACTTATCCCTTTGACTGTGGAGGAGGAGCAAGCAGGTCACGAGACCCATAGGGAAGAGAGACTAGGAAGTACCAGATAGTATATATTAATTTGCCCGCGAAGGAAGTTAAGCCTATCCCTTTAACTGTGGAGGAGGAGTAAGCAGGTCACGAGACCTATAGGGAAGAGAGACTAGGAAGTACTAGACAGCATATATTAATTTGCCTGCGAAGGAAGTTAAGCCTAGTATTCGCCTGCGCCACAGTATCTCTAATACAGGCCAATTTCTATGCCGCAGAAAGTATCGCGTTTTTTTAGGTACCTGGTTGGACGGAATCCCTGCAAGTTACCTGCTTGCTCCTCCTCCACAGTCAAAGGGATAATAAAGGCAACCACTACTTACATTCGCCTTGCCATCTCCGCTGCAAGAAGCTCGCATCGTGATGGGCTCCTGCATGCGCTCCGCCGCGGCTACACCGGGCTGCCGCCTACAAGTCGTCCGCAGGTGAGCAGCCAACTCTCGAGCAGAGGCATCCAGCATTCTTTTTGCCAGTATTGATCAAGCCTTGATTTTGCTTCCGTCTTGTCACGTATTTCAATTTCAAAGTGGCACTTTCTCAATGCCCGTCATGAATGAGATTTACGAAAAGCTGGCTGCTGCGGGACAGCTCGCAACCACTGCCGGGGAGTCGGCGCTCGAATTTGATAGTCATGCTCGTGTCTGCGAGGTGTACGAGCTTTGGGTACACAAGGACAGCAACACAGTTACGCCACTGTTCCGCAAACTTGATTCTGGTTTGATGCCCGAATGGTTGCAGAACGGCCCTAGTTCAGAAGCCAAACCGTTGCATACACTGGCCCTTCGCCTCGTCCTAGTCGCAGTCCAACCAACGGGGAATGCTAAGAAGAGGTCTTTGAACATTTCAAACGAAGTCCATGGTCGAATTATCAAGGCCTTTGGGTTGAAACTGGCCCATGAACATCTCAAAAGCACAGTCACGAGCGTGACGGCGTTACCAAAGATCAAAACAGAGTCTGGTTCGGATCTTTGTTGCTACTCCTTCAACCATGCTCCAAAGCTGGCTGCAGTCTGGTCGCAGGTGTGCAGCATCGAGACAGACGTCGACGCAGACGTCGCCAATAAATGTGCAGCTATCCAAGGCATCATATACGTGTGGGAAGACGCTGGGGTGAACGACAGTGCCGACAAAAAAACTGACAAAAAACCATCCAAGCCTGGATTCTCGCCAAAGCAGGTGCTACGGGGCTTATTAGGGTCGCCTTTTTGCGCTGACCTGTATTCGAGCGCCATGGCCCCGGCACTGCTCTTGGCCATGCAACTCGGCTTCGAGATTGATTTGACGCAAAGCCGCATCAAAGTTGTCGTCTCAGACATTGAAGCGAAAACAGGCTACCACATCTTTGAAAATCGAGTGGCAGCTTCGGCGCACGCAAGGCTCGGCCAGCTGGCCATGCGCGCCAGCGGTTCAGCCACCAAGCTTGCCAGTATCGACAGGAAAAGTATGTCCATGCAGAAGGTGTTGCAGTTCATCATCAAACAGTTGGACAAAGAAGAATATGCAGCTGCACCTTCCGTGCGCGATGCGCAATACCTCCTGCAACACCATGTTGGTGTACTCAAGGAGAGACTCAAGATGCAGATGCTAGATACGCAATACACCATGAAACGCGTAGACATTCAGATCAATGCTGTAAGTCAATTTTCAGCATACAATGGTCATCAAGCTAACACGTTCAGCTCTTCAACATGATGATGCAACAAGACAATTCAAACGGCATCGAGCTGGCCAAGTCGTCTCACCAAATTGCCCGCGCCAGCTACCGCGACTCGTCCTCGATGAAGACGCTCGCCATTGTCACCATGTTTTTCCTCCCGGGAAGCTTCGTCTCGGCAATGTTCTCCATGCCCATGTTCAAATGGGACAAGGCGGACCCCGACTCGTCATCCATCGGTGTCGGCCTCTTGCCCCAGTTTGGCCTCTACTGGGTCATCACGCTGCCGCTGACCATTGCCACATTCTGCCTCTATCTCATGTGGCTGTGGTACCTCACACGCCAACGGGATCGCGAGGTTGGCGTCGTTCCCCTCAAGAGCGTTGATAGCAGCGACGGCGAGGAAGGGCAGGATGCCGTCGAGGAACGCCGCATTGAGAGGAAGACAAGGCCAAATGACGCTGTAGGGCAGCGTAGTGACGCATCCAAGATGTTCGAGGCGCGGAGCTTTGTGTCCAATGTATGACATCTCTGACAGTAATTTTTTTGCCCTCGAAAAGAGCTTGTCTGTTTTTGTAGACGATGCGACGATGAACAAGACGACGGCCTGGTTGTATTTTGCTCCACACAAGCGTGTCATTCTAGCGAGGCTCTCTGCCAATTGTTATGGAATATAAAGCAAGACTGGTATTGTAGAAATAGCGA
Source organism: Beauveria asiatica (assembly GCA_038367545.1). Classification (NCBI taxonomy): domain Eukaryota; kingdom Fungi; phylum Ascomycota; class Sordariomycetes; order Hypocreales; family Cordycipitaceae; genus Beauveria; species Beauveria asiatica. The sequence continues at coordinate 6,005 of JAAHCF010000052.1, read as the reverse complement.
AATTTGAAAGAAAAAAGAAATAAATAAATAAAGTAAAATAAAGCGGCCCAGATAAGAAGCTCCTTCTTTTGCAAACTCAAAAACAATGCAGAGTTTTGGTTGACGAGCAGGCCCACGACACCGACTGTGCTCATGTGTTGGCGTGCAGCTTCTAGCTTCGTCACCACGACGTACATAGGTACTCTCAGATCTGCCCCGCTAGACACACGACAGGATCTTGCCATCTTCACCAAACCACCGGCCACGGCCCAGGTTCGACGCGGGAAACTGGGCCTGATAGAGAGTTGAAATTCAATCAGCCCCTTCTCACTCGGCCTGCCCGCATTACTGAAGCAGGCTTTCCGGCCCGCATCCTCGCGATCCCGCCATGGCAGCCCCCGCGACTGGCAGCCCTGTCCCCGCGCAGCTGGGCTTCCTCGCCATCTACAACCCGTCGCTAGGCAACACGGACGATACAATCGACAATCAGATCGTTTACTATGCCTCGGTCACGTCGCTGGCCGCCGCGTCCTCTAAGCGCCGCCGCGCGCGCACCAGAGGTCGCCCGACCGAGGCCATCTCGCCCGAGGAACGCAACGAGCGTCTGCGCCAGATTGGTCTCGCGCAGGGCATGGTCAGCTTCAGCCAGGGCTTCGCCGACGGCGATCCCGTAGATAGCATCGAAACAGAAACCACCAGGGTCGTTGTGCATGAGCTCGAGTCTGGATGGTGGATCCTAGCAGTACGTTGATGGGAACAAGTGCTCGCTCGTCATGTCAGGACAAGACCTGCGCTAATTTCGATGGTGAAGAGCATTGATCTAAATAAGACACCGTTGCCACCGCGGCTATTGACTAAGAATAGTGAGCCGCAAGAGGAAAAATACGATTACAATACCAAAGAGATGAAGCCCGCCGCCCTCGTCTTGCGTGATCTTCAGCGCGCGCACCGCATTTTCTTGATGCATCACGATATCTCGCTGAGCTCGCTTTTCTTGCGTCTGCCACGACATAGATTCGTGGCTGTCCTCGGTCGCTACTGGGATCTCTACTTGTCCACGTGGAACGTCTCACTACATGGAAATCCTGCGAGAGACATCTATCAAGGCATAAATATCGCGGCATCGGGCGAGCTTGGTGTCGGCGTCGGTGAAGAAGAGCGCGGTAGCGGCGAGCGCGAGGTTCTCGAAGGCCTGGTCGGCAGGACCGAGGGGCTCGTGGACGTCATGGTGTCCAAATTTGGCATCGAGAGCGATGATGAAACGGGATCAAAGGGCAAAGCTGCCGCGCCTTGGCTTGGCAGTGGCCGGGAGCCTTCCACCGACGATGGAGCCATATTTCTAGGTACAGGCGCGCTGTCCAGAAAATCTCTGAGGGACGTGACGCACTGGATGGAGGACCTCTATACTTGGGGTGAGCACGCATACGGCGTGATTGAGAGCCCGATTTCGACGCGCAAGGCTCGACCGAAGAAGACTAACCCTCAGATCGATGCCCCAAATACCTCCGCGGCCAATTCAGATGACTTGAGCGAAACAAAGCCCGAGGTACTCTCGACGCAAAGCAGCGAATCGACCATCAAAACACTGAAAACCAGAAAGTCTGATCCGGCCCCCAACACAGCCGGCAGTACAACGGCCTCCGAACCGACTGAGGAAGGCAAAGATGACCAAGTTTCTGAACCACATAGTACTGGAGCTGAAGATGGCAAATTGGATAAGATGGTTAGCTACCTGAAACTCGGCTACGGTCAGTATTGGACCATTCCCGGCGTCTCCGGTCGCTCTGGAACTTCCACGGAGCAAGCCGCCGATCAAAAGGAACAAGCCAACTCGAAAGCAGTAGAGCCGGCGCCTTCGAAAAGGCCCCCCATGCCGAAGCCATCGCCGTCCCAGGAAGCTGCAGGCCACTATCTCATTGGCCTCAAAGGTGAAATCGAGGAGTCGCATGGTAGGGGCGGCGGCGACGCTGCGTCCGACGAATCAGAATCTGAGCACGACTCCCGCACTGTTTTGCGAACCATACATGTCGAACTGGAAGACAATGAAGGCGGTATCGGTCAAGTTGACCAGCCGCCACAGAGATCAACGGATAATGACGGTGCCACACTTATGGAAGTGCAGATGCGCGGCGCTATGCGTCCCGGTGCACATACGCAAGGAAACAGCAAGGCGGAGAAGCTGCGAGTAGTAGTCTATGTCAACCGACCCTTTATTTTCGTCTTCCTGTTCCGCCTACAGACGGACTCGCTGGCGTGGGACGCGCTCTACCGATCACTGCATTACCAGCTCTCGCCACTGCGCAAGCCCCTGCTCGCCTCGACACAGTACCGCCCTGAGAGGCCAGATACGGGCCGCGGCAGCCGCGGTGCCTCGGGCATCTACGACCTCGTCTGGAACCCCCTCGACCTCACCGTGCACACCACTGTGCCCAACATACCCGATTACCTGTACCCAGCCGACGACCACGAGTCCGCGCTGCGGTGGTCTCGCGCCGACGCCGTCAACACGCACCTGCACGTGCTTAACCTGTACAGCGGGACGCGGTCGCCGCGCGTCGCGGATCTGGAGCGCACGCAAAAGACGAGTCGCGGGTGGTGGGTGGTCTGGACCAGGCTCGTGCAGCGCGAGACCAAGTCCAGAGTCACGCCGCAGCCGCCGCCGCCGCCGCACGCGCGAGACTCGGCACCGCCCTCGCCTCGGCCCGAGTCGGACGCTGGTGACGAGACTGGTGCGGTGGCACCAGGCCCTGCCACGACGAGCAAGGAAATTTTTCTAATACGTCGCGCGAGCGACCACGTCTCGTCGGGGAGCGGTAGCTTGGGGGTGGGAGGCGGCGGAGCAGAGTCTGTGGGAAGGCTTGCGCAAGGGATTGGGGTCGACACGCGGAGATATGTGGAAGATTTGCTCAGCATGCTGTAAAAATTGGATGTGATCAATGTAGTTTCATGTTTTGCCAAGCACTTCTTTGCAAAAAATTGCTCCTATTTCTGGCTTTTAGCGGCATTGGAGTTGCGGCATTGGAGTTTTAGCTCTGGGTGCATCTAGGCGTCGGTTTTAGTAAAAGATGGTCCTTTTCACGACTGTGTTTTTCGAACAATATTACCGCCGCGGATATTCAAAGATGTCGCTCGGCTTGGGCAGTCATGTCTCTTGCACTGTAAGCACATGTGCCGTCTTACGGGCCGACGACGTAAATGATGATTGATAAAGCATCAGATGGGTGCGGTTGGTGAAGAAGCAGCAGGTAGTTACGCTTTCTGGTCGTGGGTTTCGGTCAAGGCATGACAACCAACCAATTTGCCAACTCATTCAAGTGGAAAGGGCATAAAATCTGTTTTATTGCGAGAGCCGAAAGAAGAAAAAAAGAATTTGCACTTAAGCTGAGCAGAAAGGCAAAAAAACATGTTGTCTGATGAGAATGGGATTCGAACCCATGAGGATTGCTCCACCAGGAATGATGCTAAGGTGACCTTAACCTGGCGCCATAACCAACTCGGCCATCTCACCGGTTGATGAAAGGACTGGATTTATTTTGTATTATACAGGTCCAACTCTTTTACATGGCTGCTACGCCGCTTTCTTTAACAATCGGCCTTCATCGTTGGCGGGAGACACAACGACGACTCCACGATTTCGTCACAGTCGGTCTACTAGTGTTATGCTTTGTCTTTAAATTCGACGTAAATTAGAAAAAAAAAGAAGAAGAAAAAAAGAAGAAAAAGAAGAAGAAGAAGAAGAAGAAGAAGGAAATCCATCGTCATGGCAATGGTGCTGAATCACTGACACAAGTGCACAAGCCACCATATATAGTCGCAGGCGATCAAGGACGTGGTAAGACATTTGTGAGCGAGAAGATGCAAAATATTCATGCATCATACTAAAACTCGACTTGAATCCACAATGATGTACGGCGAGACGAGCAAGAAGAGGATACTCTGCAGTGTATTCAACCCTGTTGTTAGCACCATGACACCCACGGCCAATTTGTGCAGAGGAAAACCAAGGACTCTGCCAATGCGAAGGCTCGTTTGTCAGTCACTGCGCATATTGCTACGCGTGACCCAAGACAGTCAAGTCAGCCTATAAAGAATTCAATCTACCAACTCCAATATATTCCGTACGCTTGGATGTCGACAGTGCCTGGCCGGGGTCACAACTCACAGCCTCCAGAAAAGTTAATGCAATGGCGCGCGAGGACGCAAGAGCAAGATCACGCAGACTCTTCTCTACTTTCATGTACTCCTTTACTGCAGCAAAGTAACATCAGTCGGTGAGATGGCCGAGTTGGTTATGGCGCCAGGTTAAGGTCACCTTAGCATCATTCCTGGTGGAGCAATCCTCATGGGTTCGAATCCCATTCTCATCAAGCAACTTGATTTTTTTACTGTTATTACCTACTTTAATCTAATCAATCAACACAGTCTGCTCTAACTTATTCTTTCCCGTTACTATTTTTATTTTATTTCTCGTCTCTTCTTTTTCGCGCTATATATTTCAGTTAGGGGAGTAGCTTATCTATACCTTAAATAGAGCTCATCTAAGCCTAAGTAGGGTAAAAATAGTAAAAAAAAGTTAATTAATAGTAAATACATAAAATATATAAGGTACTTATATATACTTATATTATTATATAAGGTTCTTTATATTTATAATTTAAGGACAATTTAAGTAATATAAAAAATAATATAATATAAATAAATAATATAATATAAATAAAGTAAAGTAAATATAAATTTTTCTTGATTTATATATAACTTTAAATATTATATATTTTAGCCTTATTTAACTTTTTTTTTTTTTTTTAGATCAAAGTATCAGCCCACCGGCGCCACGCCTCCTCGCTCTACACCGCGCTATCGGGCACATCTTGCACCTTTCAGGTGCAGGAGAGCATATAGACGATATTTTCCGCAAGTTGGAGGATCGAATGGTGCAATGTGATGGGTCGACGCCTTTGGCAGAACTAGTGCAGTTGAGAATGCATGGATGGAATACCACTTCTGCGAACTCATAGAGTAGAAGTCAAATTGGCGAGGATAGTTTCATTTCCAGAAGCTCATTTTGCTGCAAGAAATTATCGGCGTAGGATGTGATGCGTAGAGGGAACGGCCGGAAATGCACCCCTCCTAGGTACAAGCTGGGCTACAGTCAGTGTAGACAAGCTTGCAATTGTCCACCAAATTAGACTTCTCTTCACGTCAGCATAGGCTGCTATTCAAAATTGTAAAGACGGCACGGTAAACCCTCCGGGTCTCATGAATTATAGACAGAAACCTCAGGCCAGCCCAAGATCTTTTTGCAGCTCCCGGTTGACGTTGGCCAGGAACCCGCGACTATTGGACTGCGTGACGTAGCCATCAAAGCTGAAGTCGTCTGGTCGTTGCCTCTTCCTTCCCCTCAGCAAATCTTGCACCACCTCCTCCTCCGACCAATACTCATCGTCGTCGTCGACGCAGCCCTGCGTTTCGTTCCCGTTACGTGTTGATCGCCGTCTCTTAGACAGGTCGCCTGCGGGCGGCGCAGTCTGCAACGCATCTCCGGAAGAGGGCGTCATGGGGAGGCCCGGCCGTCCGCTTAGCGGAGTGCTGCCTCCGCTCGACGGACTCACGAGGCTTATGGCCGAGCTGCTTCTGTTAGTGGCGTCAAGCGATGATAGAATGATATTTGGGCGCTCGGCGGCCATGTTCTCGATGCAGCACATGTCGTAGTGGTGAGCGAGCGCACTACGGTCAACGCGGGGTGGGATTTGCGCCTTTCGTCCGTGATAGAGTTCAAGATCCTCGAAGGGGACAAAGACCCGGATACGAAGCGTAGTTGGGTGGATGGATAAGAGGCGCGCATCAAAAAAGTCATGTATATGCTTCATGAGTAGAATACCGTTTCCGGGACTCCACGTCTTCTCCCATGCCTGGCACAGCCGTCGCGTGCTGTCCTGGGTGGTATCGCTCGGGTCCCCCAAAGGGTACAAATGGTAGTGCTGCTGCGGCACAATGTGGCAGGCTTGGACGCCGGGGCCGATGAGCTG
>JAAHCF010000051.1:0-91032 GCA_038367545.1 Beauveria asiatica | reverse complement strand
GAGGGGCGCGGGGGGGGGGGGGGGGGGGGGGAGGGGAGCCGCAGGGCGGTGCCCACTACGGAGTGCCTACCTACTCCTTATTGCCACAGACACACAGGATGATGCCGGCAGATGGCAACTAGTGGCAGGTATGGAGATGGAGCAGATTTTCCCTTGTTGGTGTGTCGAAACGTTTTCGTTTCGGTCCGAGGCCACTGGGCAATCCTTTTTTTTCTTCTTTTTTCTTCTTCTTTTTTTTTTTTCAAGTTGTTTGCTTGTGCTACGGGTAGGCCGCCAGTTATTACCAGTATTAGTAGTCTGGACCACAAATCGCTGCCGCGCCCGTCCATGCTCTTTGCCCATCACGCCCATCACGACCACTGCCGCGCCATCCATAATTGATCCATAAAGAACCGCTCTTGATTGCCATTCAAGGCATCCCTTCTGCCAGTATCTACCGAGGGAATGAAGAATTTTTCTTGTTTTTTTTTCTCCCTCTTTGCTTCTCCTAATACTGCAGTCTCCCCGCCTTCACGACTGCCGTCCAGCCTCCAGGCACAGATTTTGAGGGTCTTGTATAGTGGGGCGGGCGTCTGGGTGCGCCTCGTCCTGGGATTTCTTGGGTGTCAAGAGGACAAGGCAAAAGAGGCTAAAACGTCGCAACTGGTTAAGATGAGAGGTAAAATGAGGCTACAACTGGTCTCGCTCACCATTTGACCATTTTTCCTTGTCACTTATCATCCCATCCCTCCCCCCCGCCGCCCAACTGCCATCGGTAATGAGTGAGAAACTTCTGGTAATTATACCACCACGGCGCCAGACTCCAGTGCAATCGAGACCCGACAAGGAACGGGAAAAACAATCATTTGCGCTTTTAGATGAAAGGAAAAAAAGAGGCAGAGACAATTCGCACTAAAAACCAAGACATCAAAGACCCCCCCCTTCTGTTGTCGACATCTCCTCGGGCCGCCTATCATCGTCCCTGGCTGTTTTAGCCTGGCCGATCCAGACTGCAGCCAAAATCACGTCGACATTTTTTTTCCCTTTCCCTCTCGCCCTAACCATCCAACAGCTATCCATCCACACACATCTCCTCTTCTTCTCCTCCTCGTTCTCCTCCATCGTGCTGCGGGGCACTTTACCTCTCTCTGCTTGGCGCCGGCCCGCCCTCTCTGATCCTCCGAATTCAAAATCCCCTACGCCATCATCGCTCATCGTCTTTTCCCCAAACAAAACACCACCACACTCGCCTCTCACTCACACACAACGCAGCCCGACCAGTCGCCTCCGCACTCCTCATCGACGGGCCAGCAACGCGACGACCTGGCTTTGGCTGTTGAGCCCGTCGCTGCACCACCACAATGTCCAGCGCCAAAGCCACCAAGAAGAGCGCCTTTTCCTGCGAGCCCTGTCGCCGCCGCAAGGTCAGTTCGTTTGCCTCCTTGTCCCTCGCCTTGTCTGCCAGCAGCCGGCGGCTCGTAGCCTCCGATTCCGCCACCTACCGCCCACCACGCCCACGCTCACGCCCACGCCCACGCTCACGCCCACGCCCACGTCCAAAATCATCACCCAGCTAACCACAGTCTCGTTCTTTTCGCCCGACAGGTAAAATGTGGTGGCGAGCAACCCATGTGCCAGAGATGCTCCTCGCGCAACGATGAATGCGTCTACAAGCTGTAAGTCACTCTTACTTACCCCCCTGTCTTACCCTGCCATGTGCGCCGGTGCCGCCATTGCCTGCCCACCCAGACCGCCTGCCCGCTGACACCAAAAAACCACCCCGCCAGCAACCCCACGCTCTCTTATACCCAGCGTCTCGAGAAGCGCATCAAAGAACTCGAGGATCAGCTTGCTTCAGCATCTCGATCCCCCCCTTCCATCACCGCCTCCGCCCATTCCAGTCCTTCCACTGCCAGCACCGGTCTGCACGATGGCCGGTCGCCACCCAAATCCCATCCCGACGAGCAGTCCTTTAGCCGCAGCTTTAGCAGCCTCACTGTTGACGACAAGGGTCGCATCACATACGGCAACGGCGCCTCCGCCAACGATCGACCTGCAAGTCTCCATTCAAATGGCTTTTACACTTCTGCCGAACTCGACCAGTCAATACGAGAAAGGCTAGTCGCCAATGCTATGCAGCAGCGCGCCCTCGAAACTTTCTCAGCCACTCCCGTGTGTATCATCCCATTGCAAAACTGTTTCATGTTACTAACGCCCATGTTCAGGAACCCTTTCAATATTTACTCAACGTTCATTGGTGCTGGATTCAGCCACTCTTCATGTTCATTTACAGGCCCGCCTTTACTCGTCAGTCCCCAGCTCTCTACAAGATGCTCACCGCACCAGCTCGACTTTCATGCTAACCAGGCGACAGGTGATATGCAGACCATGGGCCAATACTACTCGCATATGCTCCTCAACGCACTAATGTCGCATTCCGTGAACTGGGGGAGAAACGACCCCACTACGCGACTCCTCCTCGATGATCATTATGGTGGTGGAGAAATCTTTGGCAAACATGCACGCAGCATGCTGTTTGAAGACATGAGGCGCGGTGCTTGCACCATTCCAATGGTGCAAACCTTGCTGCTCCTCAGCTCCGAGGAATGCGCCTTCGGCAACACAATTCAGGCCTGGACCTACAGTGGTCTCGCCTTCCGACTCATGGACCAAATAGGCGTGTGCTTTGATGGCCAGCGATATCCCGGCTCTGTTCCCCTTAACGAGGAGGATATTGAAATTCGTCGTCGAATCTTTTGGAGTAGCTTCTTCTGGGACAAGATGCTGAGTCTGTACATGGGTCGAATGCCGACTTTGCATCTCACCCCTGCTTCGCCACCACTCGTCATGTGTATGTCATGCAAAGCAATGCTCATCTTTTGTCCTGCTCACACATGCTAACATGGAACTGCAGACGACGATTCGGCTGAAAACGAACCTTGGCAACCCTTTGGCATGCCACCTGATGGCAGAACATGGAATTATCCGGCCTCGACTGCGCATTCGGCCACCTGCTTCATCGCCATGATTCGGCTTTCCCTCATCTTCAACGAGATTTTGCTGCACATGTACGATCCCGTCATTCCCAATACCGAGATAGAAATGCTCGAGTGCTTGGCCATTCAGGGACCCGCCCTGGACAAATGGTGGGATGATTTTCCTCCTTACCTTAAAATGGACGCCGCCAATCTCCCGGCCATCGGGCCCCCAACGCACCTCTTCACCTCCAAGTAAGTCGCAGCTGGACTCAGCCCGTCAATGAACAAGATACTTGTGCTGACACTCGGTATAGCTGCATATTTCACACATACAAGATCCTTTTGTACAGACCTATGCTCACACGTCAATACGTCACAGACATTGACGGCCAGCTGCCCTGGAATACCTATCTCATCAACTGTGTAACATCGGCAACTGCCACAATTGCAATCTTCGATCTCTTTGCCAGGACGTACAGTATAAAATACTGCGCTCTCTCGATATCGTACAGCATGTATATTGCCGCATCTGTCTTCTTGCTCCAGGTCCAGGCTATGCCGAGCGACTCCCAAGCCATCAGACGTCTGGATTATTGCCTCCACATGTTGCACAGAGTCATGGTATTCAACCCAAGTAAGTGATGGCGAACCACATTCTGAGAAAGTAACACACTAACAAGTTTGTGCAGTCATCGGCCGTTCGACGGATTTCATTTTAAAGGAGCTCGTTGCCATTGGCATTTCGTTCGACGTGGTGGCCGGCTGCCTCGTAGAAACCACGTCCCGTCGACCGCTTGCCCCGCAAAACAGACAGCTCTATCAACGCCCTCTCGAGTCGACCACGGAGCTGGCTGCACAGTCGTCGACCCACGCTTTGTTTTACTCGACGATTGGCGACGACTTCGGAACCGGAGCTGTGCATCCAGATGTATACCACGCCATGATTGGCCTGGAGCCGGTGACTGTCCGATTCTGCACGCTGGACAACTGAGTATGATTTCTGTCTGCAGTTCCATTCTGTAAGCGAAATCAGAAGCAGGCCAACTCAGCAACGACGAGACGAAGTTCTCATCGCGCAGCCATGCCTTGAACTTGACATTTGAGCCTGTCGAAACTTCTTGAGCGCTCACACAGGTGTGTCAATCAAGATGTTGCAGAAACGGGAATCTTATTAGGCTCGGCCATATAAGCGAGGGCGGTCCTGTTTATATTAATGCCCGAAATGGGCGGAGCAGTACCGCTCTTGCGTGCGGATAAAGGTGGGCTGGAGAACAGGCTGAGGAAGGCTTGGAAGCACAGGCGGGGACGCTAGCTCGGCCAACATCCGAAGCCGTGGACGGACATTCACATTCGCATCGTGCATCAACGCGGAAGTTGCCCGCCTGATATGTGTCGAAAAAGATTTGGGGCCTTAAATCCGGATTTCAAATGGCAAGTTGGGGCACGAATACGACGCTGCGCCCGAAAATCTCATGCAGCGCAGTTGTCACACCGCTCAAGTGACACTGCATGTGCCCGCCGGCTCTCAAACAGAGCAAGACAACTTGGAATTGAAGGCAACAATTAGTATCGCTAATTAAATATAGCTCATGGCCAAAGCGGAAAGTATGGCCATCAGCGTCTTTTACCGGCGACACATGGACATGGATGACAAAATTGTTCGCCGCTGATTGGTAGTGAGAAGAGCGGCGAACAATTTTGTCACCCACAGAGCATGCATGGCCCAAGGTCATGTCCCTCTCGGCCGATAAAAGGTCCGCGCCCCCGAGGTTATACACCCTGATCAGCCTTTTCTCCAGACAACGCCGCCTCCTTTTCTTCCGGGGTCCGCGGCTGAACATGAGAACGTTTGTGACGGCGATCAATTTAAATACATTGTGAGGAGGGATGGACGGCTTTCATGCGCTCTGATGTAGCGAAATTTGGCTTGAGTCTTGTGTGATTTCTCATGTGGGGGACTTGGGGCAAAAAGACTATCATGTGGGCGTTTTTTTATTTATCAATATCCATGAGACGAATTACGGACCAGACACTACGATCAATACATTTCAGCGTTGCTTTCTTATTTCGCCTCGATCTCGCACACGTCGTCTTGCTCGTCGCTCGGTAAAAAGGCTGCATATAGCTTTCTCTCGCGGAGCTTCACCGACATGCATGTAGCAGCGCTCACAGTCTTGGCGTAAGCACATGGCACCACACTCGTTGTTCCTTTGCACGAGGTCGGCCGCGAGGCTGTGCGAGGCGTGTGGCGAGAACGAGTTGAGCCCATATGCATGTTGATACGCAAGTAGAAGGAGCCTTGTCTCTGCACGCTTTTTCATCCACATTCGATATAATGTGACTTATTTGACCCTCTTTCTACATCTTCTGCAGAGACAAGTAATTGTCAACTGGCTCCCGACAGCCGCAGCGATCCAATACTAGACTGCATAGTAAGTTTGTGCTTTGGGTGAAAACAATCAGCCAATCGTGCTCGACAGCAGAAAAAGAGCCTCGTTTGTGTGAGCTCAAGACTTGTTCATGTGCATGCTTCTTGACTCCCTATTGACCAAGCTGCAGACAAGGGAGTCTCGAATACCTTTTTCTTGCACCTCGGTCCCTTTTGTAAAGGACCGCGTTTGTACGGCTAACTTAAGTGGGCGAAATCTGTCCAAAGTCTGCAGACAACACAAGAGTAGCGACGCCTCGTACAGCCTCACCATCTCCGACGGCGGCGGACACGCGGCCTTATTCCGCTCACCGTCTGAGACAAGCAAAGACCGACGCTGAACGTTGTTGTATGACATTGAAAAGCCGCAGAGGGAAAGAGGAGGAGGGGGGGCCATAACGTGGCGGCGGACAAGGGCTGCTGCGGCCAACTGGACCATAATCACACGACAAAGAACATTGAGCCCGCCTAAACAATTAGGGCGAGGTTGTTTAACGAGATTAGGAGGCTCTCCGGCTTAATGCTTGGGCCTCTTGCACCTCGTTTATGATTTCTCGCTGTTCTCGACTAGAAGAGACGAAAGCTCTCTCTTCAACCTCTGACTTGCATGACGTGATGGAGGCTTTCACCGGGTCCGGCCCTTGCTCATTGGACCAGAGCGATGAGTGTGGCGCTTGAGAATCATTGCTGCGTTGTTATTTCGTACGGCCTGACCCTGTGACCGTCCAGTGAAACTCGAGAGCCTTGGCCGCTAAAACGGCCTCTCCATTCAGGCGCACCATCGCTGGAGGGGCTTAGGATATGCGAGTCGGCGGCTTTTGAGGAATCTTTTTACCTGGGTAGCCTTTCTCAAAGACGGTTCTCAGTGCATCTGGCAACAGTATTCCAAAACTCAGTGTTGGGGGACTCTGCTCCATGTCTTGTTGACAGTACAATGGGCGGCCTTGTATGGAGTAATAACACAAAAAGTAAGCCATGCATCGGGCTCTCACAGCTGATAGCTGCGCACTAATAAGACTCTTGTGAAAAGACCTCGTATCTATCATGACGATTTAATGGCAGAGTCCCTCATTCTGGCAGACTAGAGACATGCGAATGATGCCACAGCGGCGCTCAAGCCAGAGCCACGACCTATCCTGAGGGGCGAGATTGAATGCATGTGCCCGGAGACTTGGAAAACGTTCCGACCGAGTCACAAGGTGTCTAATTTTATATATATACGTGAGTCAGGCTCGCATTGCTTGCGTCAAAATGGCAGCCATGTTGTACAAAGTGCGATTCTTGAGTTCTGGAACGAGAAGATGGCTTCCAATCGACGCAAGGTAGACCCAGTCATCCGAACCCGAACCTGACTTTGCCGTTGAGATGACTCTCGTCGAGATTGATCATATAGGAGGTGGTAAGATTGAAGATGGTGCCCATAATAGCTTGAGTCACCGTGGTGAGAGTGATCAATCGGGTACGAAGGGCTGTGCTGCTCGTCTGCGAAGGAATAGTACAGGCCATGGTGTCGAGGGACAGGAGGAAGAAGAATGCATACACCATTGCGCCAGAAGTGCATGGCAAGCGGTTTCCGCGCATCCGCGTCAAACTGATCCGAGAGACTGCACCACACACCACAGAACATCGAGCTCCGCGTTCTTGTCCGACAGGACCGGGCACTGCTGCGGCTTCCTCAAACTCAACCTCGGCCTCCTTGACTGCTTCTTCCGGTGCCACACTGGCAGCCTCGAACAAGCTTTGGGGAAAAGACAGGCAGTGGAATGCCGTCCGCGGGCAGTATACTGGGTCGCTGTCATCTATGGGAATGCATTGATAGTCAGTATGACGGAGGCGGAGGTAATACAGGCATGTTATCGACGACGCACGCAGAGCTCTCTCTCGGACGAGCTCAAGGCTGAAACCAGGATAGAACAAACAAAGACGGTCAATGTCGCCTGGCCACACTGGCATTCTCGACTGAGCGGGTGGACCAACTCGCAAAGGGTGGCGTGAACACTTGTCATGGTTACGACTAGCCACTTTGCTCTCGTTTCTAGCAGGCACTGATTACTTTTGACTATATTTACTACCTAGTCTTAGCTCGCTTGAATCCAGTCTGAAATATCACTTGTTGAGGCCCTTCACTCTCCGGGCTAGACATGGAGTGTCTAATGACTGCTGCTTGAGATCCGAGACTCCTTGAGTAATACGTGAAAAAAAGAAGTCTATTTGAAAGCAGCCAAGAATGGGCGAGCAATACGTACTAGCGTACACCAGTCATAGCCTAGTATAATAGTTACCAGACGAGGACGGAGATGGGTTTTCAAGACTTGTCGAGCCCATAGCATGAATAGAGGGAACTTTCGCTTGTCATCTCACAGTTGGTAGCAATTGACCAGTTATTCAACAGCCAGTAAATCAAAAGCCAATCCATTAACAGCCAGTGAATCAAAAGCCAGTGAATCGAAAGCCAGTGACCAATAGTCAGTGAACTAAAAGCCAGTGAATCGAGAACCGATTCAATCAACAGCTATTCATCTGGTAACTGGTTAACTAGCCAGTATATATCAACGCCTGGCCATTTATTTCCTTCAAGGCCTCTCTTACTTGCACGGCCTACGCCTTCTGATCTCGCCTCTCAAGCGCTGCAAACGCACGCGTCGTCGCCCTCCCACTGGACAGCAGCAATGCCGACGGGATAACTATCCAGAAGGCGTTGAGGAACACATAGTACCCGATGAAATAGTAAGGCTCCGGCCGCGAAAACTCGTGACCGTAAACGACAAACTCGTACGTGCAGGTGGCGTAGTACAAGACGTCGCCGTAGAGCTGGCCGAGCGAGACGATGGACTGGAGCGGGTGCCGCCAAGCGCTGCCGCGGACGACGCCGTACGCGCACAGAAACGACAGCGGGCCCCAAAAGACGGCCGTGATGCCCTCCATGCAGGCGACGAAGCTGTCGCGGGTGAGGTAGCGCGAGTCGGAGAGGGCGTACTCCTTCCAGAGCTGGGAGAGGACGTGGGACGAGGCGCCAATGTGGTGTTGATGGCGGGCATAATGGCCTTGTATACGGGTGTTAACTGGAAAGTGTCCCTGCCCCTCCCCCTCCCCACTCTCTTTTCGAGGAAAAAAAGGTAAAAACATAAAGAGAATAGGATGAAGAATGCAAACTCACCCTCTAAACCGAGGTGAATCACACCGCAGAGCACAAACCAGAGCGCCGTGGCCAGCTCCGAGGTCGGAATGGAGGGGCGCACGCCGCGGATTAGCAAGAAGCAGGGCACCAGGACGGAGGCGAGGGTCGAAGTGAAGATGGCGAGGATCTGCGTCGTCGACAGTGTGTTGGCGACGTAGCCATCAATGACGACGTTGGGCGGGTAGTATGAGTAGTTGACGACGGGCACCGCCATTGTGTCGTGGTAATGGGACGACAGGACAGAGTGTGCTGCTGTATTGAATGTGTATTCGGCCGTTAACGAGAAGCAATAAAACAGCCACCGGGGCTGAATATATATTCCATGCCGTTCCTGTCAAATCTTGAACTGGTCTTGGATCGGGTTGATGACCGTATTCGCTTCGGTCGGAGCGCTGGGTCCTGACCTGACGCTCAGAAACCGGATCCGAGCCGAACCTGGTTAGGAAGACTGCAGCTCTCAATGCCACAGTGGAGTTTGTCCCTTTTTCGATACGCGTATATCCAGGCAGTAATCTTAACTATTAAATAGTTTATACGGATAGTTGTCATCTGTTGTCACATATGAGGGACAATAACTGTGCGCCAAAGAACAGGCGTCTGTGTTTTTTGGCGTGACAGTTATGAGCCCGGGAGGGAAACCCTGGCGGGGCTCTGGAGGCCCTGGTGCTAGGGGGTACCTGTAACTTCCACTCAAAATTGCTACGTTTAATTGTCCCTCTTAGCATGTGGTGACTGCCTAGAACCCTTATACCGACCGGGAGGTCGTATGTTCGACTCCCACAACAAACAAAAAATCAACCGGTCTACGCCAGTCACGTTATGATTAGCTAGCCACCAACCATAAGGGGGTATGTCACATATGAGGGACAATAACTGTGCGCCAAAGGACAGGCGTCTGTGTTTTTTGGCGTGACATCTGTTTACGTTATGAGGGTGGCCAAGTCTCCACACCAGTCATCGGGGAATTTTCTTGTCGGGGCCGAGGACAGCAAACAGACAATGTCCCTTGTACATGTTGACTACCATGCAAACAAGGGGCTCCAGCTTTCACAAGAAACAATCTACTCTAGCGAGTCTAGAAAGCGCAGCAAATCTTTTCTCGTCACCAAGCCCACGAATCGCGACGAGTCCTCGGCAACCACGGCGACATAGGCCACGCCCAGCTTGCCAAACATTTCCACGGCGTGCTCTACGGGGGCCTTTGCCGATACGCACACCGGGCTCGTGTCGACCAGGCCTGAAAAGTCGTTTGCCACGAGGTTGACGACGCCGCCTTGTTCTGCCATGGCGTTCTTGTCCATGGCGGCCACAATCGTGCGCAAATCATCACCCGATACGTAGCCGCAGCAGATGCCGCCCTCATTCACCAAGATGAACCCGGGTTCCCACATGTCATTCTCCCTGACCTCGGCCAGCTTGCTGCGGAGATGCGCCACCTCGACTTGTCGCTCCGCCGTGACTCGCAGTGTCAGCCCGTTGGCCCTGTGCAAACGAGACAGCAGCGCTTCGGCACGGAGAGGCGCTCCTGTGCGATTGTGCTCTCTCAGCTTTTCCACAGCCTTTTCCGAATCCAAAAACGGATGACCGACCAGGTTTTGCGCGACATCGTACACGCCGTCTGCGCTGATGTAGTCGGCGACCCATTTCGCCGTCAGAATGGCCACCATGAAGGGCGGGATGTACTTGACCTCGCCCGTCAGCTCAAACATGATGACGGCCAGGCTCACCGTCATGCGGCACACGCCGGCCAGAAATGCTGCGGATCCGACCATGGCAAAGATGCCGGGCGAGATGTTCGGCACGAGCTGCCCGACCATGCGCCCAAAGAGCGCGCCGGCGTCGAGCGCGGGGATGATGACGCCCGAGGGCACCTTGCAGCCAAACGTCATGATTGTGAGCGTCAGCTTGACGAGCGTCCCGGAGACGAGCCACGCATAGTAGGATCCCTTGCCGTGCGCACCGGCGGCCTCGGCGGCACAGATCCAGGCCTCGTCCATGTCGTTGCAGTCGACGAGCAGCTGCTCCATGACCTTGTCGCCCGTCTCCCGAATCAGCGGGTTCGGGTACTGCAGCAGCGCCGTGGCGAGCACGACGACGCAGACTTCTAGCACGGGGCTCTTTTTGATGAGCGGAATCTGTCGAAACGTCCTCGTCCACAGAAAATTCGCGTAGCAAAAGACGCCGCCAAAGACACCCCCGCAGACACCCAATAGGATAAACACGGCGTAGTGCTCGACGTCGTAGTCGACGCCGTAGTTTGTCTCAAAGAGCACCAGCTTGCCCGTGCCCGTCGGGTTCAGCTGCTTCAGGACCGCCGCCGCCGCCAGCGAGCACAAAAACGCCCGCCAGAGCACCCGCCGGGGAAAGTAGGTGCTCATCTCCTCGTAGCTGAAGAGGACGCCGCCGATGGGCGCGCCAAAGGCGACGGAGAGACCCGCGGAGCAGGCGATGCTGAGCATCTCGCGCATGCGCATCGCGTTGTCGGCGTACTGCGGCAGGCGGGCGGCGACCAGATGCCCGATGCAGGTGGCAATGTGCACAAAGGGGCCTTCCTTGCCGAGGCACATGGCCGTGGCGACGGCAAAGACGGCGCCGACCGACTTGACGACCATGACCTTGAAGCTGAGCAGTTGCGGAATGTCAAAGCCCGAGAGCACCGACTTGATTTCGGGGATGCCGCTGCCCGTCGCCATGTACATTGTCTTGACAACGACCGTCCGCTGCTGCTGTCCATGTAGCGGCGAGAGACGGTCCAAGTCTGGCTGGGCCACCACCAGATCGTGCCTCGTAGTCATGGACAGCGCCGACGCAAACGCGCCAAACGCAAGCGCCAACACGACATAGATCAAGTATGCGCGCGAAAAGTCCACCGCCCAGGGTTTCCACTTCTGGCACAGGCCCCCGTCCAGGGCGCAGCACGCGCGTCTGTTTTGCCAGAACCCCCCCGCGGCGCAGCGGCCGCTCTTCCAGTCCGAGACGGTCTCGACGCTGACGTCGACGGCGAAAGCGACGAGCGCTGTGGCGACGCCAATGACGCACGGGGCGAGCCAGCTCTGCGCCGGCCGCCACCATCGGGGCGCCGCCGCCGCCGCCGCCGCCTCGGCGTGATTGCTCTTGACGAGTGCGCGGAGCCAGTCTGCGGTGCCGTAGCCGCTGTACGGGGCGGGGACGGGCTGCGCGGGTAAATGATTGGTTCGTATGCGAGGCTGATATTCTACGGCCTAAGTCGGAGAGGAAAATGTTAGACGTTGCTGGTTCTACATGTTTGCTGTGTTGGTTGTAGTGGCAAGGTTACGAGGTCATACCAAGAGCGGTGCCGTCTCTGACAGCTCTTCCCTTGCCGAAGCCATGACAGCAGAATGAAAAAGAAAGGCTAAGAAATGCGAAAAGGTTATAGGTCAAACATGGAGGTGATTTTAGGGATATGTGTAATGCATATGCATTTGCTGGCTCTGCGATGCTTGACACCGCGGAGAAGGGCAGTCCTGGGGACAGTCAGGTGCGAGCGAGGCTTTGTGTCCTTGTGATTTGTTTGGGCAAGACAACCTCGCCCACGCAGAAACGCCGAGAGGCGGGCGCTGCACTGTAAATTTTATTTTTCAGGGTATCTGGAGAGTTGTTGCGTCATGCGCGCGGTATTGTTTTGCAAGACGCAAAGGCTCAAAAGGGAGCAAGCTTGCGTCTTCTTTTTTGACTCCCATCTCCAAAGTTGCACTTACATGGGAAGCCCTCCACCAACCATCCATCCTCTCTCATAGTCGCCCGTGACGACGCCTAATAAGCCAGTAGAGGCATATGTAGGGGAACACTAGGTTAATACGTGCAAGTTTACAATTGCGTATGTTGTACTGGATTTTCTTTTACATCATTGTATGCAACTCAACCTCAGGCTATAGTTACCATGGGCACTGCACTTTATCCGCCTGTCATTTCCAGCGTGTCTAGATCTATGTAGCTACCCATGAGTTACTTCATCGGTTCTCGGTTCTTGCTCCTTTTTTTCTTTGTCTTGTTATTTCCCTTTGCCCCCTCGTCCTTATACAACTGGCATCAATTGATTTCCCATTTCGGTCAGATTTGTCACCCCGCGGGCTGCCGTCCCGAAACCTTGCAGCGGCCGAAAAAGAAGAGCTATTTGGAAGCAATGTCGTCATGAGGCAAATCATTAATTCCTCATCCATCAACCTTTTTAAATTCCATTCCCTCCATCTTGACCAATATATTAATCCAACAAATCGCCTCTTCACTTTTCAACTGCTATTATTCTTCTTTCCTCACGCACACGTATATTATTCAGACCCCGCCATTCTGCATCACGCCATTGCTGGGTCCATTTGTCAGGAACCAGTTTCCCCCACCACCACCAAACCTCTCACTCTTTCTGCTACAGAGCTTTTTTTCTTTTCTTTTTTTTGCTCTTCTTTTCTTTCCTCCAGCATGCCGTTTACGTCCTTCATCAGCCGCTTCTTTACCCGCTCCTTTGCCCTGTCGTCGTCCAAAATGTCCATTGCCCCCGAAGGCACCAACGGCGCCGCCTCGGCCGCCACCACGACCACCTCCAGCGCCCTTCCCGACGGCGCGCAGCTCTGCACCGTCGCGGCCGGCTGCTTCTGGGGCACCGAGCACCTCTACCGCCGCCACTTTGCCGGCAAGGGCCTCCTCGACGCCAAAGTCGGCTACATTGGTGGTGACCTGAGCGATCCGAGTTACCGCGCCGTCTGCGGCGGCAAAACCGGGCGTACGGCTTTTTCCCTTGCCCCCCCCCCCCCCGGGGCTCTCTTCTCCCCTTCCACCCCGTTGGCTGACATTACAAAAATCGCAGACGCCGAAGCCGCGCAGCTCACCTTTGACCCCAAACAAGTCTCCTACCGCCAGCTCCTCGAGTTCTTTTACCGCTTCCACGACCCCACGACGCTCAACGCCCAAGGGCCCGATACCGGCCCCCAGTACCGCTCCGCCATCTACTTCCACGACGCCGAGCAGGAGCGCGTCGCGCGCGAGGTCACGGCCCGGGCCAACGCCCAGTGGTGGAAGGGCGGCATCGTCACCGAGATTGCGCCCGCCGGCAAGTGGTGGACGGCCGAGGAGTATCACCAGCTGTACCTCGACAACAACCCGGCGGGCTACGAGTGCCCCAGCCATTACCTGCGCCCGTTTCAGCCGCTCGAGTGACTGCCGGCGGCGGCGGCGCACGGTGGCGTCAGGAATAAGCTGTAAAGATTGCCGCGAAGAGAGATGTAGGTCGTTGAGGGGCGCTGAGCAGAGATGCCGTATCGTCACCCGAAATTTTACGATGAAGATTTGTTCATGAAAATATATATCCTGTACTTAATGACACCATGACCAATGCATCTCCAATTCATTCAATACTTCTTCTCATTGTATAATCCGCCAGCTTGACTTTGGGAAAATCATCATATCGACCATACTCGTCTCTCTCGCGCAGACAATCAACCGTTTACAATCTCACACAATCCAACGTCTTTCAAAAAGTCGGTTCTTTTTTATTTAACTGGTATACTCTAGTTTTACAACAAGGAAACATCAAAATGTCCGTTTTTCTTTTTTCTTTTTTTTTTAAAAAAAAGGGTCGCAGCATCTGCAAAGAATGAGTGGAAAAGTCGTCGTTTCTTGCGTCCATTCGCCGCTCAGTTTCCCGCTCATTGTCACTCTGAACAATCCCTCTTCTCTGCCTCCCTTTTCTTACTTGCGACGCTGGTTCATCGACAAGATCTGCACCATGCGGATGAAGATATTCAAGAAGTCCAGCTCCAGCGAGATACTCTCATTCACGGGATCGCGCTTCATGTAGCCGGCCTGAGCCAGACGCGCGTGGTGCAATACCTTTTGCACGTCGTAGAGGGTGAAGCCGCCAAAGACGGCGAGGCCACCGTACAGCCAAATGTTCTCGGTGAAGGCGAGCGTGCGGACGGCCGTGACGGGGAGCAGGAGCGGGGCAAAGCCCGAGGCAGCGACAATGGCGGCGCCGGCGAGTAGTGGACCGCCGATGTAGAGGTACTTCTCCTGCTTGGCGGTGGCGCCGACGACGGCAAGCGAGCCCATCATAGCGACGGTGTATAGGCCGGCGCGGGCGAGCAGGGCGCCGGGGATAAAAGCGAGCATCGGGGCGACGAGGGCGGCCTGGGTGGCGTTGAAGGCAGCCCAGAGGGCGTACTTGGGGACGTAGCTGTAGGTATGGGGTTAGCATTTGCATTCGCTCAAAAAGATTGGAGGGTATTTGCTGTCAAGACTCACTTGTCGGGGCTAATGGAACGTGTGCCAATCATGGTGGCAAAGCTCAGCGCGAGGCCGCCCAGGCCAACCACCCAGGGGTTCGTCATCATGATTCGGTATACGAAGCCTGTCTGCACCATCTGCCTCGCCGTCAGTGCAATAATGCCGACCCCCAGACCCGTATGCAAAAAGGTGTTGTTGAGGTATTCGCGCTCGTAGACGGGCATGCCGCCGTCCTCGCGCGTCTCCCGGTTAAAAACCACGTTGATGGCCATGAGCGTGCCGCCAAAGATGGCGCCGCCGATCAGCACCTTGCGGTAGCCGCTGCCGCTCATCGTCGTCGAGGCCGCTTGCTGGTACTGTCCGCGATTTTGGCTGTAGAATCGAATTCCGGGTTGTCGAAAGGCGCTGCGCGTCATTGTCGGAGTCGCGAGGCGGGACACGATGGCCTGCTGCTGCTTCTTGGCAGCCGCTTGGTGGAAGCCGCGGGCGGGGAAACCGGCAGCAGAGGAACGCATAATCGAGGTGCTTCTCTTGGTAATCTCGGGTAGACGCTGCGCGAGGCGCGCAGGTCCTTGCCGAATACTAAACGTAAACGACATGATTGTGTGTTGTGTATGTGTGATGAGTTTGGTGTCTATTCCGCTGCGATGCAAGGTTGCAAAGATGACGATGGGGTGGAGGTGGAATCAAATTTGGGATTTGTCCGGGGCCAAGCTGTCTTTGCACAGGCGACTTGCCCACTGTAAATAGTTTACCCATTGAGCGCTGTGGCGAAGGCTGGGAGGAAGATTCGACCCCGTTCTGCTGCACGTGACCCGGACTTTAACGGTGCTACGGGCCGCAAGCTGTTGACCTGACTCCGCCGGCTGTCGTCATTACTCATTCTATCAAATCAGTACGGATTATTAGCAAGCAAGCAATTCGAGTGGCGCACATAACCTGACCCATCGCTGGGCGGCCGGGTTCAACCGGGGTTCCATCGTTAAAATAACTAATAACTAGTGTCAAACCTGTCAGGACGCGTCGCGCGGCCGACTTGAGAGCTCCCGAGTCCATACCAGGCTCTCTACCTAGGGAAAGGGTCTGAAAAAGTGCGACAGCTATATTTCTGCTTTGTTGACCACTTTCGCGGCTTTTCTCAGTCGAAATGGATCCAATCCATTCGTTGCTCGAATGGGCTGCTTCCAAAGGCGTGTCAATCCGTGGCATTCAGCCGCAAACGAAAACGAATTGCGGCATTGGAATGACAGCGACCAAGAACCTCAAGGTACTGAGCGTGAAGTATCACTGCTGTAAGATTGTAGGCTGATTGAGCAGTAGAAAGGTGATGTTTTAGTGACGGTACCTACTCGTGCCATGAGGGGCTTGGACACGGTACCGGCAGCCATTCGTGCCAAATTACCGCAGGAAATGTCAATACATGGTCTCTTGGCCGCCGACTTTGTTCTCAACCCACCCGCAGACAGCTGGGTAAAGGTGATTCCAACTATCGACGAGTTCAATTCCATACCCTTTTTCTGGCCTCCAGAGGCCCAGAAATTACTTCCAGGCACGGCTAAACGCCTGTTAAAAAAGCAGCAAAGCAATTTTGGCCGAGATTGGGAGCATCTTCAAAGCGCTTATCCTCACGTCCCGTCGGAAGACTACATGCATGCTTGGTTCGTTGTGAGCAGCAGAGCGTTTTATCAGGAGACGCAGCAGACACTTGTTTATCCTTGGCACGATCGCCTAGCGCTGCTTCCTGTTGCCGATTTATTCAATCATGCGTCGGTGGGGTGCAAAGTGTCTTATTGTGCTGAGAGCTACGACATTGTGGCAGACCGCGAGTATGGGAAAGGTGACGAGGTCTGCACATCTTACGGCGAGCATTCGAATGATTTTTTGCTGGCCGAGTACGGGTTCTTATTGCAAAACAACGCAAACGATCGATTTGATCCCGACGATTTAATCTCTTCAAGATTGAGCCTCGAAGAGACTGCGCTGCTCAAGCAAATGAAGACTCTCGCTGCCTTGGACCAACTTTGTGGGCCTGCAACTTCAGATGAAGGACGTGTTGAGAATACACCTGGAGCGATTGATCATGTGCGACTGCAGAAGATTCTGGCCAAGTTTCTGGAGGAGATCAAAGGATGTCGCCAAAACGTATTAGCTTTGGACGACGGCAAAGAAAGATATCGAACGCTTCTTCTGCAGCGCTGGGATCAGATAGACGAACTCGTACGAAGAGCCATTCGAATGAGTATCCCTAGCAGTGGATCTGAATCGACTTGATCCTTCAGGCCTTGATGGATGATCATACCACGAGTACAACAGCTTTCCATGGTTAGTTTATTTTTGCCTTCATCGCTGTCTTACCTGATGCAGCAAAGTGATTATCCCACGGATCACAAGCTCATACATTAAATTACGTCGTAGTTGACGATAAGTGACAATCTGCGTTTGTGTGGAGACATAAGTTATTAAATGTAGAGGGTCACGGGACCATGCAAGGGGATGAGGTACCCATAATAGGGGGAAATTAGTATAAGAAAAGAGGTACCCCACCCTATAAGGGTATCCCTTAGAGCCCTTATATTATAGCTTCTTTTACTCCTTAATTAATACTATTCTTATACCTAATTACTATTCTATATAATAGTTATAAGCCTAATTAGTAATTAACTAGCTTAACTTTAATTATTTAAGATAATCTAGCTTTTACTATACCCTTAAAATTATAATTAAGTATATATTAGTTTAATAAACCTAAAAAATAACCCCTAAAACCTTAAAAATTAAGAAAATCTTTATAACTTAAAAAATAATTATAATTATAATTTAGTCTAAGATTAAATTTACTATAAAACTTAATAATTTAAAAAACTAAAAAGCCTAAAATTAAGACTTTAGAAATTAAGTTCTTTAAGTTAAAATCTAAGACTTTATTAACTCTAATAATATAATTATATTAGTTAAGTTAAAAATTAATTATACTTTTACTAAAGGCCTTTTTTTAATAATAATAATAATAAAGATTATAGTCTTTAAAAAAAAAAGAGACTTTAATTAACCTAAATATTATTAATAAAAGACTTTAATACTAGAAGATATTAATACTAAAGGAATTAGAACCTAGTTCTTTTATAATAGCTAAGAAATAATTAATAAAATAAGACCCTTTTAGGCTATTATATTAGTCTTAAGCTTAAGATTAAGTTATAACTCTTTATTATACTAAAATATAGTTTATTTTAAATAAATATAATTAACTAATAATAAGGTATTTAAATTAAAATACTATTATAGTTTTATTTAGAGTTACTTTTTTTAACTCTCTTTATAAAAATTATATTTATATAATCTAAGATAATAATAATATAAGAAAATAGTATCTAGAACTTACTAAGAGTATTAGGCTATTAGACTATATAGTCTAGTAGGTCTTAATAAACTATATATAAGATCTCTTAGACCTTTAGAAGTTTAAAAATATAATAGTTAATAAGTAGGCTTAAGACCTTAAGCTTATTTTATAAAAGTACTAGAGGTAAGGTATCTAAAGGTATAATATTAAATAAATAATAATAAAAGAGGTCTTTAGAGTTATTTAAACTAGGTTCTATACTAATAACTAGATTTTTAATTTAAATATTTAGAAAGGCTATATTATTATAGTTAATAAGCTTTTAGACTAGCTTATTAGGTTAGTCTTATATTAACTAATAATAAAGGTAATAGTAATAACTAACTTTTACCTTAATTATTAGATATTTTAAATAGTTATATTTATTATTACTAGGAGCTTAGTAAATTCTATAAGACCTTCTTAAATAAAGGTAAACTATAGCTTTTATAGAAAGAGGTATTAAATTATAAATATAACTAACTACTAGAAGTTATACTTTATAGTCTTACCTTATATTTACTTACTAACCCTATTAAGCCTACTTTTAAGTAAGGTAGCTAAAGAGAAAGCTATAAAAGTAATAACTATAATACTAAAGGCTATATAAGATATTATAGTTATTACTTAATAAGAAAGAGGTACCTTATTTATAATAATAATAAGGTATATATTAACCTTAAACTTAGCTATACCTCTTATAAAAGAGAACTTAGTATTACTAGACTTAAGTACTTAGAACTATATCTTTAATAATAAATTATAATTCTAGACTTTAAATTTAAATAAATAAAAAGTTCTTAGCTTATTTAATTAACTAGTTAAAGCTAATAACTTAAGAGAAGTCTTTTTAAGATTAGATAATAAAAACTAGCTTTTATTTATAAATATAATATTCTATTTAAACTTAATATAAAATATTATTTTAGAGAATATTCTAAAGAAAAAGGGTATTTTCTAAAATACTAAATATAACCTTATTTATTAATAATAAAATAGATAAGCTATTAAGGTCTTTTAGGTTATTTAGGCTAATTAATAGTTATTAATCCTTATAAAAAGAGGCTTTAGAGTTACTTTTATATCTTTAAGGGTACCTAAGCTATTAATAATAACTTCTATTAACTTATAATATAATAAATTAAGTTACCTAGGTATTAAGGTATTTAACTAAATATTTAAAAATATAGTTAGTACTAAGGTTAAAAGCTAACCTTTATAAAAAGCTTATAAGATCTATAATACCTTAAAGGCTAAGAAAATTATCTTAAGAGTTCTTTATAAAAAAAGCTTTCTAAAAATACCTTTTATAACTATTTCTATAAATTTATTCTAATTTAATAAGGCCTAGAATTCTAATTATTATATATAACTAATAATATACTATTTTATAAGCTTTAAGATTATTATAATACTCTATAAGAAAACTAGTTTTTATAATACCTTACTTTCCCTAATTAATATTATAAAAAGATATTATAATATTAATCTATATACTATCTTAATAAATAATAAAAAAGTATTCCTCTAAGTCTAAAAAAAATCCCTCTAAGTTACTAGTATTAAATTTAAGCTTAATTCCCCTAACTATACTTATTATAAAGGCTACTAAGAATAGTCTAGTAGTATTATAAAGGAATTAGTAACTCTCTTATACCTATAAACTAGCCTCCCTCTTAACTTCTAGAATTTAGTTTACTAAATAACTATATACCTCTTAAATTAATACTCTTATTAATAAGTTAGCTAAAAAATACTACTTAAGATAATATAGACCTAGTTATAAGAGAATTAAAGTAA
This sequence comes from Beauveria asiatica, assembly GCA_038367545.1. Lineage (NCBI taxonomy): Eukaryota > Fungi > Ascomycota > Sordariomycetes > Hypocreales > Cordycipitaceae > Beauveria > Beauveria asiatica. Next base: position 71,050 of record JAAHCF010000051.1, on the reverse strand, counting down.
GTAAAAGTATTTTATTTAAGATTAATAGCCTAATCTAGTAAACCTAAGGGTATTTAGTTATAAAGCCTTTATTTTAACTTATAAGAGAATAATAAGTTAAGTTAATAAGCTAGAATAAAGAGCTTATATTAATTACCTTATTAAAATTATATCTTTTATATAATATATTATTTAAGTATTTTTTATAAGAAGTATTAAGATTATTAATTTAAGTTATATTATATTTAATAAGACTTTTTTTTATTTTAATAAAAAAGTTTTTTAGTAAATAATAAAATCTACTAAAGCTTCTAAGACCTTAATTCTAAATAAAGTAGCCTTTAAGTAAGATTTAAGGTATATTATAAATATAGTACTTTCTTTACTAAATATAGGTACCTTTAACCTAGTAATAATCTTAAAGGGTACCCTATAATTTATAGAAAATTAAGCTATAACTATACTAAAGATTAATATAAGCTCTAATAATAAAGAAAATTTAAAATAATAAAATTAGCTAATTTTACTTTTAGCTAATAATAATAACTCTAGATTATCTTAACTAATATTATTAGCTATAAATAAGTCTAAATATACTCTTTTTATATTATAAAAATTTATATTTAACTTAAAAGACTTTAAAAATAATAATAATAGCTGAAGAAATAGCTTAATATATACTATAATAACTATTATTACTAAACCTTTTATTAGTTAATTATATAAAGACTTAATACTTAAAGTACTTAAGAATTATAAAAAAGTATAGTCTTATATTTATTAAAAATAACTATATAAGGCTATAATAGCTAAAAATTAATAAATTCTAGTTATATAAGTTATAAAACTTTATAATAATTATTTTTAGCTATATACTAGCTAACTCCTTAACTTTTATTAGGTATATACTTATAAATTTAACTCCTAATAATATCTTAAAAGGTATAAAGCTTAGTTATATATATAAGAAGACTAGTAACTTATATTCCTCCTTATAAAAATAACCCTAATCTTAACTATATATATATTCTAGCTAATAATAACCTTAATAACTATTTTTAACTTAAAGTTAGTTTAATATAACTTTATTAATATCTTCTTTAATATATTACTTAATAAAGAGATTTATACTTAACTATTACCTAGCTTTTTTTAATATTATAAATATTAAAAGCTACTAAAGTATAATAATAGCTTATTCCTAATCTATAGTTAGTCTATTTCTTAGGTAATAAGTTAGGATAAATATTACTAAGTAGTAATAAGTAGTATTTATCTTTATAAGGAATTATTAAGAGTAGAACTCTTAAAACTAATTACTTAGAATTACTTAGATTAATTAGTAAAGATCTAGACTACCTAGCTATAAGAATACCTCTTCCTTAAGTACCTATCTATCTTTCTACTATAGTCCTAGCTTATAAGGCTTATCTAACTATCTTAATAATCTTATATTACTAGCTTATCTTAATAATCTAATAAGCTATTATATAATCTTATATTCTAACTAAACTATAAGTATACCTTTCCTAGATAGTCTAGCCTAGCCCTATATCTATATAATAGTGTTTATAATATTATACCCCTCCTCTTTTAGTCTTATCCTTAAGGCTATTAAATAGGCTAGCTAAGTAGTAGATAGCTTTCCCTCCTATATTAATATATACTATTATATCTAATTATATCTTAAGACCTCTTATATAATCCTAAAAACCTTCTTATAAGATAAATAAATAAAATGCCTTTCTTAAGTTAATAATTAGAAATTTAGTTAATATACTTACTTACTTATTTTATAAAGAATAAGGCCTTTAAAACTATAAGGCATTTAATATAGACTTATCTTAATATTTTAAGTATATTTATCTTAATTAATCTTATTATAATATAAATCCCCTTACTTCTTAGTAACTCTACTATATTAGTACCTAATACTAAAAGGCTAAATCTAAATTAGAAGTTACTAAAGAAGAGCTTAAAAAGGTAAGTACTAAAGTATATTACTTATAAAAATAAAAGAAATTATAGTTTAAAAAAATAATATATATAATTATATATAATATTAATAATATTAAAGAATTAGAGTATATAGAATAAGAGGAAGTAGAATAGCTTTAGAAGACTATAAGGGTCCTTCTTACTCCTTCTAAGGATTTAGATCCTACTCTAGTTTATTCTTTAGATACTAAGTTTAGTATTAAGTTATTAGATAATACTTATATAATTAACTAGGATATATTCCTTAGGAATAGAACTATTTAAGTAAAACTAAATAATTTATAAGGTTCTTAATTAGTTCTTAGGTGTTTTTAGAGTTTAAATATCTCTTCTATTTAATAAAATAATAATAATTCTTAATATTTCCCTATACTCTAAATATCCTTTTAACTTTATATTTATTAGTATTATTAACTATAATTCTTATAATAAGTATAGAATTATCTAGTACTTTCTTAAGTAGTAATATATAAAATATTAGGTAGATTTTTATTCTATCTAGTAATAATAGTTTATAATTAGTATTTAATATTTTTTATTTAATAAGGAATAATCTAATTTTCTTCTAGTTAAGCTTATTACTAAGTTACTTTATTTTAATATTTTTATAGATAAGATAAACTTTATATTCCTCCTTTAGGATTAGTACTAGTAATCTCTTTTTATTTATATAATACTTTATTTAATTTTATAAGAATATCTATTCTTTTTATAAGTATTTTTATACTTTAGTAATTATTTCTATATATATTATAGCTACTAGTATATTTATAATATATACTATATATATTTTAATAATAAGATTAAACCTATAGTTTACTTTAAATAATAATATCTTTATATTATCTACCTTAGAGCTATTATAAGCCTATTATATAAGTAGTAGCTATACTACCTAATTATCTTATTAGTAGTTAATATAGCTTTATAGATATTATTTTAGGATTTAGTTTAAAATCTTTATCTAACTATCTAATTATAAGTAAAATACTATAAATAAGCCTTACTTAATCTTTATAGTCTCTATAAGGCATTTTTAGAAGTTAGATATAAATAACTTATTATAGTCTAATATAAGTTTTATTAGTAATCTATATTATATAATAATAGTTTTAAAGAATATATATACTAGATCTTTAGTATTACTAGATTCTATATAAGGAATATAATAAGTGTATTTTATAAGTTTATTTATAATAACTAAAATACTATTATAAACTACTTTTATTATTAGTTCTTTTAACTTTAGTAGTTTAATAATAAAGTCTATTATAACTATTTACTATACTCTTTCTAATAATAGTATTAGCTATAGTTCTTTATAAGGCGTATATTATAATACTTTTACCTTTTTATATATATTATATTTATTTATAACTTATTATATTATCTTTTTACTTTTTAAGAAGTTATATAATCTTCTTAATCTATTAATTATTTTCCCTATACCCTAGTATTTATATAAAGGGTATTTATATATTTCCCTAATAAGCTACTCTTAGAGTATACTAGGTATATATTATTACTTATTATATAAGAAGGTCTTACCTTTTTTAGATAGGTGTGGCTTTATTTCCTAATTATTTAAGTAACTATTTTTCTTTATATATAATATAATTCTTTATATCTATATATTATCTAGTTTAGCTTATTATATAGTATTAATCTCTTAGGTACCTAATATAAGGTTCTTATCCTTAGTTATATATAATAAGGGTATATTATCTACTTATTCTTCTAATCTTAAATCCTCTCTTTAGCTAAGTATATCTATTCTTCTATTTTTAGATCCTTTATAGTATATAATCTTAAAGTTATAATCTATAAGGGTTTTATATTATTTAATCTATTATTTATTTAAATCCTTTATAGTTATAAAGGAGGTTAGGTTCTTATAGTTAGTATAGACCTTAACCTTATAATTTACTCCTTTTAAATAGTATTTTTATTCCTTAAAGGCTTTAATAATAGCTATAAGTTCTTTATTATATATACTATAATTTAATTCTAGTCTATAAAGTTTCTTTAAGAAGAAGGTAACTAAATATAGTTATCCTTTATTATCTTATTATCTAAGTTATTCTCTAAGTATATAGTCTAAGGTATTAGTTTTAACTTTAAATAGTTTATTAGAATTAGCTATAAGTAAAATTAGTTTATCTAGGATTCTTTCTTTTAGGGTTTAGAAGATATTAGCTTCCTTTTCTATTTATTAGAATTTATTATCTTTCTTAATAAGGTTAGTAAGAGGAATTATAATCTCTTTAAATTTATAAATAAAGTATTAATAGAAGTTTATAAATCTAAAGAATCCTCTAACCTCTCTAATATTAGTTAGTATAAACTAGTTCTAAATATCTTTAATCTTAGATAGACTTATCCTAATTTATCCTAGTATAATTTTATATCTTAAGAATTTAACTTTATATTAATAGAACTAACTCTTAATTCCTTTAACTAGGAGATTATTATTTTATAGTATTTATAATACCTTATATATATACTTCTTATACTCCTTAAGAGTATTAGAATAAATAAGGATATTATTAAGGTAAATAATAATAAACTTATTAAGTTATTTTTATAAGATACTATTAATTATAGTCTAGAATATTACTAGTATATTAGTAAGACTAAATAATATTATAAGATACTTAAAATATCCTTTTATAGTTTAAAAGGTAGTTTTTTACTTATAACCTTTAGCTATATAAATTAGATTATAAGCTCCTTTTAGGTTAAAGGTAGTAAACTACTTAGCTTATCTAAGTTTATCTTATATCTTTATAATAAGTAGTAATAGGTATTAATTCTTAATTATAATCTTATTTAATTATTAGTAATTAATATATAATTATAGTTTCTTATTTTTCTTTAGTACCTATAGGATTAGGTATCTTACTAGGGACTCTAATAATTATATATATCCCTTTTATAGTATTTCCTCTAGATACTCCTTAAGTACCTTATCTTACTTAGGGTTCTAGGGATAAATCTTATTAAATATTAATTTAGTACTAGGCTAGAGTTTAATCTTATAGTCTTAGTATAAATACTCTAATAGTCCTATTTCTAGCTCTTTACTAAATAGCTTACTATACTTTAAGTATTCCTTAGGAATCTCTATTATATTAGCTTTTAATTCTTAGGTAATTATATATATTCTTTAAGATTAGTCTTAATTTAATTAAGGTGCCTTCTTCTTTTAGTTACTCCTACTATTATAATTATATTTTAATATATCCTATTAAAGTTAACTTATTCTCTAATTAACTCTAGGATTACTTACCTATAACTAAGGTAATCTTAATATAATATTATATTTTAAGATTATTATAATATTTAAGGATAATATATAGTTTATACTAAAAATAAAGATAAGAAGTTATATAGTTTTTTAATTTACTATACCTTAGCTATACTAAATATTATTTCCTTCTATATTTATAAGTTAATAAGGCTTATTTTTCTTTTTCTAGGGTAGTTATAATTTATTAATAAGATTTAGTAAGATATAATTTCCTAATACTCTACTATTAAGTATTACCTTAACTTTTATTCCTTTAATAAGGATATTAAAGATAAGGTATTTATTACTATTAATATTTATAGTATATAAAAACCTATTAGATCTTTATTAAAGAGTTAATCTTACTAGTAATAATAGCTATTATTTCCTAATTTCTCTTTTTATTCTTTTTATTCTTTTTATTTCTTTTTTCTTTATTATTATTAACTCTATATTAATATATTAGAGCTTTCTTAGTAATTACTTAATCTACTAGTTATATTAATTAAGTTTAAGCTAAATAAACTATTTATAAGTATACTATTTTCTCTATTTATATATTTTAATAATATAATATAAATAGTATATATATTTTTATCTTTAATATAATAATCTTCTTTAGAATTCTTTATAAGGGTAATAAAATCCCCTTTTCTTTCTTTAATTTTCTAATATTAAAGTTTATATTTATTAAAGATTTTATTTTATAGATTAAAACTTAGAAATACTTAATATTCTAGTTTCTTCTATAAGTATTATCTATACTTATTAAAAGGGTAAGAAGCCTATAAGAGTATTATATAATCTTAGTTAGTAATACTAAGTTCTAAGAGCTTTAGGTTAATCTTATAAATCTATATTTCTTAGTTTATTAGTAATACTATTAGTACTATAAGGTCTAAAATATCTATCTTATAAATAACTACTATATTAAATTTATTATTTCTAAAATAGGATTATCCTTTAATAATATAGTTATTAGATAATAGTATTATTAGTATATAAGTAAACTTATCTTTTATATCTAATTTTATAATTATAATAATATCTTCTCCCTCTAATATTAACTAAGTCCTAAAGTCCTAATCTTTATTAGATATAGGTTCTTTATTATAATTTATAAACTAGTTAATATCTAAGAAGTATTTCTTACTATTAGCTATACTAATATTTTAAATAGGTAAGTCCTTATAATAAGCTATACTAATTCCTTTCCCTTTAGTAACTAGCTTCTATTACTTCTTTAGTGCCTAGTACTTATTTATAAAGTATCTAGTCTTCTTATAGTTATAGTATTTCTTTCCTTTCTCTTTTCTAATAGTATTAAGTTCTATTAGTCCTAAATAAGTTCTATATATTATAGATCTATTTTAGCGTTTTCTAGTATTTACCTAATAATATTATAGAGGGTTACTTTAATAGCTTATTCCCTTTTTATTATATTCTAGTTTTTTAGTATAAAGATAGTTATTAATCTTAATAGCTTTCTTAATAAATTAGTTAAAGTTATTAGGTTAATCTTTTTTTATAATCTTATCTTTTATATCTTCTCTAAGTCTATTATAGAAAAGTTCTATCTAGTTATTATTATCCTAATTAATAAAAGTAATAATATATTTAAACTCTTAATATAATACTAAGTAGACCTAGTTTATTTTAGTACTTTAAGCTTTTATATAGTAGTTTAAATCTTATTAGGGTCTTTAAAGGTAATTTTAAGTAACTCCTTAAAGTTATTATAATTATTAAAAATTTAAATAGTCTTTACCTTAGGTTCTTTATTATTAAGATAGTCCCTAAGAGTTAGCTCCTACTATTCTATAGCTTTACTTATAAGAAGGTTTTTAATATAGAGAATCTTAAATAGTTCTTTATTAATAGTAATATTAACCTTTAAATAAGCCTTAGCTTATATAAGGAAGGTTTAGATATTTCCTTTAGTTCTATTAAATATATTAGGTTTTAGAAACTTTAGTATATTATATATAGCCCCTCCTTCTAAATTAGCTTAAAGTGTCTATACTTAAGTAGTTAAGACTATAATCTACTAATATATCTACTATACTATTTATATAAGGTTAGTAGTATTTCTACTTATAGTAAATATTATAAAAGGTTAACTATTTAAGGTTTTATAGGTAACTTACTAAATAAGACTAATTAAAATATAATAATAGCTTATTCCTAATCTATAATTAGTCTATTTTTTAGGTAGTAAGTTAAGATAAATACTACTAAGTAGTAATAAGTAGTATTTATCTTTATAAGGAATTATTAAGAGTAAAACTCTTAAAACTAATTACTTAGAATTACTTAGATTAATTAGTAGAGATCTAGACTACCTAGCTATAAGAATACCTCTTCTTTAAGTACCTATCTATCTCTCTACTATAGTCCTAGCTTATAAGGCTTATCTAACTATCTTAATAATCTTATATTACTAGCTTATCTTAATAATCTAATAAGCTATTATATAACCTTATATTCTAACTAGGCTACGGGCGTGCCTTTCCTAGACGGTCTAGCCTAGCCCTATATCTATATAGTAGTATTCGTAATATAAAGGCCCTTTATAGCCTTAGGAGGTTATTACTATTATAATATAATAAACTATTAGGCTTTTTTAAGTTACTTAGATTTAAAGTATACCCTAAAAACCCTTATATTATAATTAGAGATAATATTATTATATTCTTCTTTATAAATAACTTAGTTATTTTATATTATAAGTTAATAAAGATAGACTTCTTTATCTTATATAAAGTAATTATAACTAAATATAATATTAAAGCCTTAAATAACCTTTACTAGTTCTTAACTATTAAAATTATTAGGGATTAAGAAAATAAAAAAGTCTAATTATCTTAGAAGTTATATATTTAAAAAATTACTTATAAGTTTAGTTATTATAATAAAAAAAAGGTCTTTATACTTTTATTAATAAAGTTACTTATTACTAATAAAGGTATAATAAAAAAAGAGGTTATTATTTAATTTTAGTTAATTATTAGCTTTATTAGGTATTTAGCTATTATTATTTAGTTAAATATTACCCTTATTATCTTAAAACTCTCTTAATTTCTTATTAACCTCTCTTAATAATATATTAATTAAGGACTTAATTATATTTAATATCTTAACTAATCTTAAGACCTTTACCTTATATTTAATAATAATAAAAAAGAATTAATAATATATATAAATATAGCTTTTACTAATAATCTTAAAAACTAAAAAAGTACCTAAGGTTATATTTTATACTTATTTAGAGGCTCTATTTTCTATTATTTAATAAAGTAAAATACTATAATAACCTTATTAATTAAAGCTAAGCTCTTAGCTTTATTTTAAATAGCTAAGAAGATTATAGCTTTTTAATACTTTTATAAAAATATAAAGTTCCTCTTTAATAATAAGATTAAGTTATTTTATAATAACTATTAGATAATTTACCTTATTATTAAAGACTTAGTTAAGCTTATTATTAAACTTTAGTATATTAATATTTATAATTATTAGATTTATTAGAAGATAAAAGTTAATATATTTAACTTATAATAAAAAGCTATAATTAAGATAATAGTAAATAGCTTTATAAAAGCCCTTAGTAAGTAGAAATTTAATAAATTTATTAAGATACTTAGGCTTAAGATAAGACTATTATTAGCTAAAGTAACTTAATTAGCTACTTAAAGGCTAAGACTAATACTACTTTAGTTATTTAAAGAAAAAGGTATTAATTAGCTAAAATAACTAAAATTTAATCTTACTAATAAATTCTAATAACTAAGCCTAATACTAATACCTACCTATTAAGGCTAATTATTAGTATTCTTATAAGGCTTAAAATAATCTTTTATTAAGTAAAATAAGTATATTTATTATTAGCTAAGTAATTAAATAATTTATAAAGGTTAAAGTTTATATATTATAATAATAATTATTAAGTTAAGTTTATATATATAACTTAAGTACTTTAATTAAAAAATATTAAAATAATAAAAAACCTAAGTATATAAATTATAAATTAAATAAATTATATAACTTTTATAATAATTAGTTTCTTTTTCTTTTTATAAAAAAATTAAGTTTTTATTATTATTTATATTAACTTATATATTTTTTATACTAGTTAATAAGTAATTTTTTATAAATACTAGCTTAATTAAGGGTTTAAGTCTTTATATTAGTATTATTTTTTTACTTATTATTATATATAATAAAATACTAAAAAATACTAAAAATAAGGATTATAATATATTTTTAAAGAGTTAATTATAAAGTAGTAAAAGCTAAGGGGGTATATTAAATATAGAGGGTTATAGAACTATATAAGGGGATAAGGTACTTATAATAGGGGGAAATTAGTATAAGAAAAGAGGTACCCTACCCTATAAGGGTATCCCTTAGAGCCCTCGCGTTATAGCTTCTTTTACTCCTTAATTAATACTATTCCTATGCCTAATCACTATTCCGCGTGACATAAGTATTTTAGCTGACGAGACACCCCACAATTTATTGCCCTACAGGCTACAGCCGTCCCCTTGAGGGAGGCGCGTTCAAATTCACCTCTGCCTTTACAAAGACAACATCTTGTTGATCAGATATTTGCCGGCACGTTCAGTCACGAACTCTTCCTCCACCTTTCTGAGACTAGGCGTCGCAGCGCATTGTTTTTTTGACGCGGGGCTCTATCTCGAGCGCTTCAACGAAAAAAGTAGCATGGCCAAGCTACAGCCCGTGTTGACGATTGAGGAAATGGAGCAGCAGCTGGGCTACAAACTTGATGCAAAATCTGAATATTTGGAAGCGAGCTCCCTGCTTTATTCCGATCTTACCTTATTTGTTGCCGATTTATATCAGCGTACACTGAGAGAATACGAAATGTTTGAGAAGCGTCCTAATCGCTGTCACAAAGCTGTGCCCGCTACCATACCAGCAAACTGCCAAGAAAAAGTCGGGAATAAACAGCCTGGAAGCCTAGCTAAGCTAACTTGTTTTCAAGGTAATATCATCAGAGAACGACTCTATTACCCTGAGGCGATCAAATCTCACAGGCCTGTATCAGTATGTTGCCGATGTACAAGATAACTCTGGCCTTGCTATACGGTTTCTCCTTACAGCAGAGGAATCGCTCGCTGTTGCGGCTGTAACGGAATTGGAACGTACCGGAACGGAGGCTACCATAAGCCAGGTGCAAAAACACGATAGCGCTCTACTGAGTTTACCGGTTGAAATACGGCAACACATCTACAAACACGTGCTGGGCAACCGCTGCTGGTACGTCGCGGAGCCAAAGACCTGGAGACGGCATACGTTCTGTCGCGCGTTGGGGGACCCGAGTGGGTTCTACTTGCCATTTGGAGAAGCTGATACACTTCTGAGAGTCAATAAGCAAGTTCGCCGTGAAGCGTTGCCTGTGGCATATCAAGGAACGGCCATGCATGCAGTCGATATAGACGGTGCGACAGCTTTGCTTATGGCAATAGGCCATATTGGTCGCGACAACATGGCAAGCTTTCAGCTCGGCTGGGAGAGCTACGCCGACACCCAGCTTAATTGGTCCAAGCCGGAAATTCCGGACAACGTGCATCTGATGTTGCCTAGGCTACATGTCCCCACATGTGTCTATCTCCTAAAGCAATGCCCAAGACTGACAAACTTGTCTCTGATGTTCAATAATTTCTTCATGGAAGATATATCTTTGCCGGCGTTCCAATCTGACCCGGGGATCAGGTTGTGCTGTTCGATTCGGAACATTAAGCGACTGAACATTACAGACTCGGCCGGCGAGGCATTGGACGACGAAGCTGCCGCGAAATGGTTAAAGGAAGAAATACTCGGTATCTAGTGTGATGAACAGCAGCAGAAAATGACAGCCAATCATCGACGAGAAAGTTTACACTGCATTCGAGTCTTGCTGACTCCCCTCTATGTTGGCCGGCTCGTCACGTGGTGCGCGGAGAAAGACAAACGACTGGGGTTCCCAGCGTCGCGTTGCCGCCCAAGGGTCGTTGGGCGCTTACAACGGTCTTCTGCCATCAGAGCCACGGCCCAGAGCGAAAGAGTCGCATTTGACGAGATTGAGGAGAAAGACTACATCAGCCCGCAGGATATCGTAAACAAGGTCAAAACAATGTTTCCAAGTATATCCCAGCCGACATGTGCATGATTGACGTGTACAGTCCCCACCACATGCACAATATCCTCTGATATATACCAACAGCTGGTCCATGTGTGATTTGCGTCGCATCTGGGCCTGCTTCAAGCGCGGGGCAATATCATCCTTATGCATGTCAGAGGGCAAATGGGCTCTATTCATTGATTACGCGCCCTGACCGGCGTGCTCGTCGATATGCAAGGAAGAGGGTACAAGGGGCTTTTACGCGCTCGACTTGGCCCACCCCTATGACGGGTGACAATTAAATATGAAAGACTGGTCACACTATTGCAATTCAAATTCCTCATCAGTCGAGTGTTACAAACACCCACAACCATCTGTACCATGTCAAACATTGTGTTACCGGTCTTGGCTCCGCCGCCCCGAGTGGACAGTCTCTGGGAGCAAGCTATCCAGCGCTACCAGCAGGATTCCAACCATGTCATTCCCAAGACAGCGACCAGAGCGCCACTTACAGCAGGGACGCTCTTGGACGAAATCGGCACCATGGACACTACCTTTCGACAGTCTCGCAACCATGGCTCCAAGTTGGACAAACTCAGAGGAACATTGAGTCGTTGTTTGCCTCTGATTGACTCTCTGGGAGAAGTAACAGCTCACGCTACAAAGGCGGTGCGAACTCCTACCCCAACCATCCAAGCATCCTCACCAACTTGTACTGATGCAATCCTGAATAGGTTTTCCCACCAAGCGAGGCTATGTTTGCCGCTGTTCGCCATCTTATCAAGGTGGGCTCGCATATGTGCAACTTTGTCCCATATTGTCTAACCTTGTACAGACTGCGCACAACGTAACCAACGATTATGATCGGCTGGCCGACTTCTTTGAAGATGTTGCTTTCTACCTCGAAGGTGTGCAAGTCCTAGACAACCAGGCATCGGCAATACCTGGACTGAGCAAGGCCATCGTCGATGTTGTGAGTTCTGTTCTCACCCTCTTCGGCTTATACACAAAGTACATCAGCAAGAATAGACTTGGTGAGTACCGCCTTTTCTGGGGCGCGCTTTCTTGCAGGCCAACACATGTGCAAAGAGCGGCTGTGCAAAAATGTTTGCTCTTCAGTGCCCAGCCGCATGATTCATATTGTTACATTAAGACGGCTGGATGCATGAGTAGAGACGGGCGCTGATGGGGAAATTAGTCAAATCTCTCAAATCTCTCGTCGTTGGCGAGGACACTGAGTTGAAAGAAGCATATCAACATTTCCAAAGAATGGTCGATCGGGAAAGAGATCTTCTGCGCCGAGCAACACAAGCCATGGTTGAGAGACTTGGACACGAGACCACGGAAGTGAGAGACAACGCTAGGCAAACGCTCGCTTCGACGCATCGTCTAGAGAACAACATGGCCGCTTTTTCACGAAACACCAAGATCCTGCAGGACAACAGTGCACGCGGTATGCAAAAATCCCAACTACATCTAACCTCTTCTAACATGCGCTGGCAGAGAAAAAGAGCAGCTTTCTGGCGCAACTAACAAAGCTAAATTTTATCCCAGTACAACAAGCAATACTCGCAAAGCATCACGTGGGTACTGGGCGATGGCTGCTGGACAGTCATCGGTTCAAAACCTGGATGCACGACGATGCGGATGTTTCTGGCATCTGGTGTACTGGAGACCGTAAGCCTCGTCTTTGGCGTCTTGTGATGAACACGCTAATAGATCATCTAAGCCGGTACCGGGAAGAGCGTGCTTATGTGAGTCTCTTTCTCAATCCAAGTTGCCTGTACTATACTCACCCGCAGTGTAGGTCTATGGCTATCAACCATGTCGAGGAAAAGACGTTGGCTTCGGACACTGCAATCGCGTTCGTCTACTGCAATTATCGGGATAGCGATACGCAGAATACACTCGAGATACTTTCCAGTATCGTCAAGCAGTTTGTTGAGCAATGCCCCGTTTTGCATTCCGAAGTCGAGGCTTTTCGTGATCGACAAATGAGCATGAGGTCAAAAAGTCCTGCAGAGCGGGACTACCTTGCGCTTATAAGAACGCTATCGAAACGCTTCGCAAAGGCGTTTGTATTCATTGATGCATTGGTAAGCAGTCAAATGGCCCAACATGGCCATCGTTTCCGTTGCGCGACTCTTACTGCTCACTGCTAAATTAGCATAGGATGAATGTCCCGAGATCAACAGAGACAAGCTTCTTCCTTGTCTGAAAGCACTCCAAGACTCGGTTAGACTCTTTGTGACGAGTCGGCTGAGTGTGGACCTGACTGGGAAATTATCCAACATTGTTCGCATCAATGTCAAGGCGCATGATTCAGACGTTCGAGCCTTCATTTCAGCCAAGCTAGCCAGCGGTGCGACGAGAATCTCACGTGCTCTTGCCAAAGACGATAAGATGGAGGACACAATTATCAACAGCATCGTCGACCAGTCCAACGGCATGTAAGAGCAGTGCAAAAGTCCTCATCACTCTTCGCTCGCTGACCAGAGTTTTTTCAGGTTCCTGCTTGCTCACTTTCAGCTAGAGCATGTTTGCTCTCAAAGAAGTCTGGCTGGCGTTCGAAAGGCACTCAGTTCCCACACGCCAGATGTGAATCAATTCTATGACAACTCCATCGAGCGATTGAAGCAGCTGGCCCCGGTCGACAGTGACTTTGCTCTAAAGGCACTTTGCTACGTCTTCTGCGCTCATAGACAGCTGTCAATGGACGAGTTGCTCCACGCCTTGGCGATTGTTGATGGGGATGAAGATTTCGACGACGAGGCCATTGACGACGAACAAGTGTTTCAGAGCCTTCTTCACGGCCTTGTTCGAATCGAAGGCGGAACGAGGCTCGTATCTCTTGTTCATTTGACTCTGCACGAGTATCTTCGAACTCATAGCAATGCCTTCCCAGCACAATACGAGAAGCAGCTATCCAGTGCTTGTCTTACCTACCTGTCCTTCAACACATTCACCTCCGGTCCGTGTGACGATGCCGAGTTGATGAGCCAGCGGCTGGAAACATATTGCTTCCATGACTATGCAAGCCGCTACTGGGCAGCTCACACTGTGGCGCACGCGCATGAGCTCATGGAACAGATTGTCTCGTTTCTACAAAGTGATGGCAATTTGGGCGCCGCCGTGCAAACTGCCTTTCTGCCACTTCGTCAGGTGGTCAATCGGCACCTGCAGTACCCGCGGAACTTTACGAGCCTGCATGCCGCGGCTTATTGGGGCCTGACCGTCGTTGTAGAGTCTCTGCTCTCTGGTTCTGGTGAGAGCGAGATTGACGTGAAGGATAGTCACGAAATGACACCCCTACTTCTTTCGGCTCGATGTGGGCACGTCGAAGCCACGGAGAGGCTTTTGGCCCTGGAAGCGAATGTTGAGGCTCAAAATGACAAGAAGGAGACTGCCTTGTTGTTGGCAGCAAAACACGGCCACGCCTCCGTGGTACAAGTCTTGGTAGAGTATGGTGCCAATCAGGCAGCAGTCGACGACGAGGGCTGGACTGCACTGGATTGGGCCATCATCAGGCACCACATTGACGCGGTAAGAGTTCTACTCGGCGGCAACACATCTCTCCATTCAGATCAAGCTTTACGCAACAAGGCAATCCACCTAGCTGCAGAAGCTGGCAGTGCTGAGCTTGTAGCCATATTGGCCAACGAAGGGGCCGATGTCAACTGCAAAAACGAAGAAGGCAGTACTCCTCTTCATTGGTGTGTGCCGCCAAACTTTTTTGAGGCGACACAGGCACTTTTGGTCAAAGGCGCCGACCCGAATGAGCCAGACAAGTACGGGCATGCACCACTTCACTGGGCGATTACAGACAGCACAATCACCCGCTTGCTCGTGAAACATGGAGCTCTGGTCGACTGCAAGTCAAATGGGGATGAAACGCCGTTGCTGTGGAGTGCACTAGCAGGTCAAGTCGACGTGGTGACGACGCTCCTTGATCTGGGTGCTTCTCCAATTGCTTCAAATCATTATGGCTTCACAGCACTGCATGCCGCCGCCTATACAGGCCATCTGGAAGTTGCCAGACAGCTCCTTCACTACGGGGCCGACTGCAACATCAAGGACAGAGATGGGTGGACAGCACTGCAAGCCGCCATAGTCTGTGGAAAGCGTCCATTGGTCGAGTTGCTCAAGGGAGTTACTCGGGATGGGGAGAACATTTTGCATCGGGTGTCACAGGCTCTGTCAAATACAAATGTGTTGCACCTGATGCAAGAAATGGCCGCGAGAAAGGCTACCAGAAGCGTTGTCGTTTCCGGGCTACGAAACGTCATCAACAGCGGCTGGACTTCCCGTCTTTTGGTCTTGCTCGAGGACGGCGCCGACATTGACGCCATTGACGAAGTCGGAGGGTCGACTGCCCTCACACATGCCGCGTGGCTCAAGGCGGACGCCATGGTGTCTCTACTACTCGACCACGGAGCAGACGTCAACCTTCGCGACCTAGACGACCGCACCGCGCTGCACTGGGCCGCCGAGGGCACATATGCAGATCTGGTCGAGGCCCTGCTGGATCACGGCGCAGAAATCGACTGTCGGGTGAATGGCTGGACACCACTCTTGCTGGCGGGCAGAAAATGGGACGAGCTCGGGGCCCGGATCCTTGTGCAGCGCGGCGCCGACGTGAATGCCCGAGACTTTCACGGGCGAAGCGTGCTGCACTGGTTCGCCATCCAAGGGTGCGCCGAGACGGTGCCGTTGCTTCTCCGGAGCGGCGCAAGCGTCGACATGCAGGACTACTGCGGCCAGACGGCGCTCCACTGGGCCGTTGCCAGCGGTCACGCCGCCACTGCCCGGCGGCTCCTCAAGCGCAACGCTTCCGCCGCCCTGCCAACCAATGACGGCTCCACCGCCTTGCACATCGCCGCATACATTGGCTACCTGAAGATGGTTCATCTGCTGCTAAGCGACAAGGAGCGCAGAGAGCGGCGCGCCGCCACGGCGTCGGCGTCGCAGGCGGCGGCGGACCTCGGAGTGGTCGACCTGGCCGCGACGGATGCCAACGGATTCACGTCCCAGACCGTTGCCGAGCTCGCAGGCTATTGGGAAGTTGCCAACGTGCTCAGAGAGGCGGCAGGCGGTGCGGCTGCGACTGACTGCAACGGAAGCTGCCACGGTCCGGCACAGGACAAATTTCATCGGCCGAAACCCCGGCTCCGGGTCAGTACTGACCCTGAATCCGACTATGCACAGACCAAAGACGGTATAAGCACTGTTGGTATACGCTTGATGAGCCATGATGTGCAGCTCTGGCTTTATGAGCGATCCAAGCTTGTTCCTTCGGACGGGGCTTTGCGAGTGCTTTAGATCAGATCCTTCCCTTGCGACACTCTAGATACGTGTACAATATGCATATCGCGGCTTGAGAGGACATGAATAATCCTCACACTGCAATTTGAATCGGATCGATATTGCCAGCAGAGTGTACAATTAAAAGTAGGTTATCCAATAAGTACACCATCTGAGTCGGGTTCGTAAAATCGTAATTATTGTATCCAATCGGTTCCAGTCCTCTACAAAGTACAGCTGTTTGGGTATCATCTCCAATTCCTCCTCCAGAACCATTTTTGTGCTGCGGTTGTCACCTTGCCTATCTCAGTCCAACAGGTCCCTTTTCCAGGACAAACCTCACAGGTTGTCTACGTCGTCTTGTCATTCCTCCTAGCCCCGAGCGCCGTGCAAAGCTCGACGTGCTGGTGAGCTTATTAACACTCATCACCTTGGGCCCGAAGCTCGGCGGACTGAAGCTCGTGCCGTTCTCGTCGTCCGAGGACCACCCACTCTGCAGTTGAGCTGCTGAGCTCCAATGCATGGGACCACCGCTTCGGAGCCAATCCTCCAGGTTCCGACATTGGCTCACGTCAAGCCAGCTCAGACAAGTACATTCCCTAACTAAGACTTCCACTCCTTTTCCAGTTACTCGTACACACCCTCGCACACTCAATCCTTCAAGTTCTGGTAGGTGCAGTGCAATGGTCTGCAAGCTGGCGTCACTGACTGCGCTGCCGCAGAATGCTAGGCGCAACTCTCGCAGTTTGGGCAATCCCAGAGCCACCACTTCAGTGGCTGTGTCCGATAATGCGCAGCAGAATGAGAGATCAAGGTGTGTCAGGCTCTTGGCGGCATTGACCAGCGCAACAACTGCATGATCGGACAAGTACGTACAATCGGCCAGGCAGAGATGCGTCAATTTTTCAAACTTGTACTGCGCCCAAGATTGAAATCCTGCGTCTGTAATGGATGTACATCGCGTGAGTGAAAGTGAACGTATCCGGTCCGAGGCGTGTGCGGCCAGGTGTGCCATCGATCGGTCAGTAATATGTTTACAGTAAGATAGGTTCAATGTGTCGAGCTTGGGGCACCCAATCACGGTACCTGGAGGAGGAGGGTTCTCGTTGACCGTTTCGGCATGATGGCGTGGCCTCGGCTTCTTGCTCGAATGTGTCACCGCCCTTTTCTGCATTGTGGGTGAATGCTCCGGAACCACCCAGCCAACCACACGCCCTAGGAGGTTATCGCCAACTTTGCGACAGTTGCTCCAGTCCACTTCTCGCAGCTCCTTGGCGTTTTCGCTCATGTCCAGAATCTGGCTGGCTGATACATCCCATACTGATCGCATCTTCCAGGAGCGCACATTTTTTCCGCAACTTTTCCACAGAGCCGAAAAACCGGCATCACTAATGTGGAAGCAGTTGCTGAGGTCAACCGTCCTGGCTCTGGTGCCAATGAAAGGTGCCAAAACTTGCGTGAGAACTTGGTCCGTGACGTGCCGGTTGTAGCTGCACAAGTCCACATTTCTGCATACGTCCTGATGCGTCGTAATGATCCGCTGCCACTGGCTGTTTACAATGCGAAGCCTGAGCAGTTGAACAACGTCAAAGTATGCAAATATGCGGACTAGAATGGCGTCAGAGAGCACGGGACCTGTTGAACCCGGTGTCGGGCGTGAACTTCTTCTTGCACGCTTCGCAGGCACATCAGAATCGAGTGAGGTCTGCGAAAAGGCAAATTTGAGGGTAGTTCCGTCTGGCGAAGGGAGACCGTTGTTCAACCTGCTAGAGTGATCGGGTGGTGGGACAGGCGGTGCCAAAGAGTGCCTTCTTCTGTTGCGCAGATTTTCCATGTTGACGCTCAAGAAGGGATCTGGGTCCTTGGGCTCCATGCGATCGACATCGTCTTTGCTAGGTGAGGCCACGTTGGACGGGTTTGTCAACGTGAGGTGTGACGGTTGTGGCCTCGAAGGCGAAGATGGCGTAGGAGGGGTGGAGTGGGTTGGGCGAAGCTCATCGTCTGCGTCAGTCATTTCAATATCGTCTCCTTTCCCGCTCAATCTTGTTCGGGCTGTTTGTTCGACCTGCGCCCTTACATGTGCGGGGCATCGGCGCCAGAGCTCATCCAATGTGTTGCCGGGGATCATCAAGCATTCCACTGTAGTAATGGATCGCACAGTGGCAGTTCTTTCTCGCGAGAGACCTAGGCTGGAAACCTCGCCAAAGTATTGACCTGCCCTGAGCCGGGGTCGCTTGGGAATACGCATGCTCTTGTTCGACAAGTTTTTGGCAGAGTGGTGAATAACTTCTGCCTCTCCTTGGACGATGAAGAAGATTTCGCTACCGGAAGTCCCTTGCTCAACAATATCCCTAAACGGCGGATACATTTTAGGCTGGGCACTGAGACCGAGAAAATGGAGGATCTCGGGAGGAAGGTTGGAAAAGAGTGGAAGTTCACGCAGAGTGTGACGAATATTGACATATCCGCTGCCAATGGCACTCCCGACGGCCGGGTCTTCGATGATACCTGGACTGGGAGACTTGCGCTTTTTGGAGTTGACAACGGCACCATCTTTGAGAACGCCACTGTCGCCTCGCGAGACTTCGCCTGGGCCCGCCGTGCGTGCACCGACATCTCCAGTGTGAGATTTTGATAAGAAATTGCCTTCTTGTCGCTTCTTCTTCAACAAGGTCAGGCGCTCCTGTGCTTCTTCGCGGATAGCTTGCTCCATCTGCGGGAACTTGGGCATGATGGTTTGCAGATCCTCCTTTTTCAATATGAGAAGCAGGCACTTTGTCCTGGCGACAATGGTAGCGGTTCTGGGAACGTCCATGAGAACGCCAATTTCGCCAAAGAAGGCGCCGGATTTGAGTTCTGCATAAACTGCCTCGCCATCGCGCGAGGTGACGGCGACGACCCCCCGGACGAGCCAGTACATGGCCTTTGCGTCGTCTCCTTCGGTGACGACGTGGTCGTTTGCAGCTTGAACCTGAGGTTTCAAGTGGTTGCCAATTTCAACGAGGAAATCTTCGGGCGCGGATTGAAAGAGCGGAAATGAGCGCAGGCGATCAACCAAGTCGAGGGGCATGTCGCGAATGGTGGATGCCGTGAGGGGCGAGGGCCGGATGGGCCGTGCTGGATTTGTCTCGACATTGAAGGAACGGATGAGGGAGGAGGGATCGCCTGGCGCAGTTTGAGGCTGATGGTGAGCCAAGGCTCGAAATGGCGAGGACGAACCGGACGAGCGATTTCGTCGCATTATGGCTAGTGGGATGAGATGCGACAAAGGGCTGGCGACCGGGTTCCTGCGCTAGAGCTTGAGGGCTCGGGTGCGCACAGTGGCGCCTGCGGGCCGTTTGCTTGGAACAAAGACTCGTATGCAATCAAGGCGTTGACAGATGCTTGTGGCACCGTGGTTGCGTGGGTAGCTGCAGCGTCTATTTTGGGGAGCTAGGACAACTAGGAGTCTAGTTGTGGCGGGTCGCGCATGCTCCGTCGAGTGCTCGTTCCGCCGAGTGTGGTGTAGAATCGAGGGTCCGGGTCGAGGTCGAGGGGTGCAATCGGCGGCCGAGCTCGAGACAAGAGCACCTATGCGCACCGATTTATTAGGACGGGATAGCGTAAGTGAATCGCGTGGGCCAGCTAGCGGGTGCGCGACCGGGGATCAGAGGTATCAAATCGAAGAGGATGGATTGATGGAGCTCAATGCCCTACGCGATGGCACGGCAGGAAAAAGAGGTCGGATTGCTGGCGAAAGTGGTCGGGCGCAGTAATGCGGGTGTATCGCGTGCGCTTTAAGTCAAGGCTGTCTGTCGTCTGCTGGCAAGCCAGGATTAGCTTGAGGCACGCGAGGACAGGCAGAGAACGCTTGCTCGACGGTAGCACTGACCGGTGGTGTGTGTGGCTTACCTGGCGAGAGGCACTGCAAAAGCCGATGGTGGGTGACAAGGCTGCGTTTGTCGACGAAGAGTGCAGGCGTTGCCGCACAAGTAGGATACTAGGAAGCGAGCGCAATGTAGAAATTGGAGAGGGCTGGAATTCGGAGAGGACTGGATATGTGCAAGGAGCTTGAAAGGGTAACAGTAGGTATCGGCGTGTGCGGATGGATGAGGGGTGTTTGCGTCAGCGCCAGAGAAGGTGAAGAGCAGAGTGGACAGGCAGGCTTGGATTCGGGATCGTCAGCCAGTCCGGGGCTGATTTGACATTGAAAAGTTGGGGTGGTGCGTGAGATGTATGCAGGCTGCAGGCGAACTAGGCAAGCAAGGTAATAATGTTGCTTGACTGGTGAGAGCGAGGCCGGATAGTGCACCGTGGGGCGGAGGAGCAGGAGGCGTGGCGGCGGCAGGGCGTTGGGGTCGTTGGCGTTTGAGCGACGAGCCTTGTAACTAATGAAGAGAAGAGTGTTGGTGATGGCAGCGAGTGATGGTTTGTCACACGAAGCTGTATATATGAAGAAAGCGGTTGTCTGGATCGAAATGGCGTAACAAGTCAAACGCAGGCGGGGGTGGAAATGCGAGAGGAGAGCAGCACCTGTTCCTTTTGCCTCTCAGACACTGGACACTGGCAGGTGGCAGTTGACAGGCAGAGGTTAGCTTGTGAGGGGCGGCCGGCGGGTGCCTCTAATTATTTTGGGGAACAGGGTGGAGGAGCTACTGGTATTTTATTACTGGTACGGAGCTGGCCAAATTCTGTATTCAAGCGCGTAAATATCAAATCTTGCTAAAAAATAAAATAAAAATATCGACGATGACTCTGGCAGCATTCAGCGTGATGAGTGAGGCACCCTGAGGCCGCTCGAAAGTGGCTGTATGTCGGCGTGGCAAACAATTGCACCAGGCTTGCTGAGGCTTTGAGTACCTTGATACTGAAAAAGGTACCTGCAGCCTAGTTATTTAAATACAGCAGTCTAACTGGCCGGTTTTGCGACCTCTGTTGCAGGCAAAACGGGTCTTTGTTTTTATTTCTGTTGTTACATCTATTCAAATTATTTTCCTCATCTCACTTTGTTATGCGTTTCGATCCGAAGAGATGCCTTTCTTCCAAGGCTGCCTCTGTCGCATCTCCAAACCCCCCTCAATCAAGTGCCTCCCTTGCTCCCTCCCCCCCGCCTCCACCGTTCTCTATACCCACCCACTTGCTCTCTGAGCCTTTCTCCCTCTTCAACCCCGTCCGCCGAGAAGAATTCGGGGAGAAACTCGAAACGCGCTGCTCCCATCGTCATCATTAGCGCCGAGACCCTTACTCGCGCGCGCACATCGTCTATGGCATGCCACAGGCGGACTTTGCATGATAATAATACCCCGATTTGCACAGCCTTGCACGCCTAGGATCCCCGCTGACGAGAGATGCAGAGCCAAACGCAAATGTCTTGCCATTTACGACCAAGATTCAAAGACTGTAAATACAATAATCTCTTCAAGACTTTTAACAGCAATTTTTTCAACGCCTTCTTCAAAACATATCTCACACTACGTAGCACCCTCAGGCGACTATCTGGACAAGCCTGCATAACTTACCCCGACTCGGTAGCCTTGCATCACAACACATGCCTCAGCAGTGCCCTCCCTACATCCTACAGGCTACATCCCACATCCTACATCCCTACAAGTCGCTCTCTCGTACCAGTCTGCGACGAAACACAAGATCAAGCAACAGCCATACTCCAAGCACCCCCGACTTTGCCTCACAGCTCTGCATCAGCGTCCCGGGCCGCGTATCACGGTGCGTCGCCCCGTTCCTGTACAACAGCAATCGCATCTGCCATCACCCGAAGAAGCTTTTGCTAATCCGTAGTTGATATCGAGTTCCTTGGTGGGCAAGGAACGAGAAGAAAAAAAAGCAAAGCCCCCCCTGATTCCAGCTAGCCCTCCCGTTCGCAAATAAAGCACAGGGCGCTCCCTGTCCTCGACGCCCTTGGCTGCACCCCTGCCGGAGAAGCCTGGTGGAACACGCCTGGAAGACCCGTCCCGCCTTGCCGGGTCTAGTAGGGC
This sequence comes from Beauveria asiatica, assembly GCA_038367545.1. Lineage (NCBI taxonomy): Eukaryota > Fungi > Ascomycota > Sordariomycetes > Hypocreales > Cordycipitaceae > Beauveria > Beauveria asiatica. The sequence goes on along the minus strand of JAAHCF010000051.1, from coordinate 48,387 downwards.
CCTTGCCGCACTCTTTTTTTTTTTTCGCGCTGGGGTCCTCGACCCAATCGATTTATGCCAGCCAAGCCTGTGTGGGATTTGTAAATTTAATAAATTAAAGCAAAAGATGACACGGGAAATCGGCCCATCTACTGGTACTGATGATTTAGTGAATCCCGCCAAGTTCCAACGTCTCTCGTCCTTGCTCGGCTGTGCTATTTATTCTGTTATTCTGGTGACCGACCCCAAAATCCCCTCAACTCGACGGCTCCAGGTTCGGCATCTCGAGCGCCCGCCTCAACGTGACGGGCTCATAGGAAGGGCGACGCCGCCAAACACAGCCCAAAGGCTTCCAAAACGAAACGCAAGCGAGTTCGCCACGAGCCCAGGGGGCCAACTATGCCAGTGTTCATTAAACCGTTGTGCATATGGGCCCAACTATCGGCTACCAATCGGAAGAGACCAGACTTGACTTTCCCATGACGTCCCACACTGTTCATGACTGGTGCACCTATAATTTACGCCGCATATACCTTGATTGAAGTATTTATCTCTGGCGGCAAATCTTATTTGCTCATTGTCGTAAGCAGCTCTGAGGGCTTAATGCAAGTCTTACCTGAGCTTGAAGCAGGCACGTACTAATCACGGCTTCACCGGTGCCGCTGGAGCAGCCGGCCTCGTGTTACCAAAATACACATTTTCACTGGGCAGATGAATTGGGTAACGCGTTGTAAAGCGCCCCCAAGACCTTGAAACAATGATGAACCGTTCATTCTAGTGTAATATGAGCTCGCATTCTGGAGCCGAAAACTTTTGCTGGCCCTGTGCCTCAGCAGCCGTGTCTACATGCCACGCAGAGATATCGTCGTCCTGGATAGAGTCTGATGTGATTGAAAAGATTCACCCAACAAGAAATCCAATCCTCGATAAAAATTCAAAATGAGTCGAAAGAGGTTTACCAAAAAAAAAACGCCATTGAGATTTTTTCCAGATTGCAAATATGCATCTTGTAAACAACAAAAGTAAAAGAATGCCGCGTGCGAAAAAAAAAAAGAAAAAAAAAACCCCCCAAGTTGGCACTTGCAAGACGCTACGTCCGCAGAAACGTCTTGTACACTTCCGAATCGGTGCAGTCTTGATACGGGTAGCCCAGCTCGTTTAGATAATCCAGCAGCTCGGGCAGCTCGTCGTCGGGACAGGCAATGCCGGCGAGGATCTTGGCAACGTCGCCGCCGTAGTTTCTGTACTGGAAGAGGGTAATGTTGAACTTGGGGCGGACGGCGAGCAGGAAGCGCTCGAGGGCGGCGGGCCGCTCGGGAAAGGAAAACATAAAGAGCTTCTCGTGGGGGACGCCGGCGCGGCCGCCGCCGAGGTAGCGAATGTGGCTCTTGGCGAGCTCGTCGGCGGAGAGGTCGGTGGCGGTCATGGAGCCGTCCTCGCGGACGCGCTCGAGCAGGCGGCGCAGCTCGTCGGCGCGCTGGGCGGGGGCGGGCGCGGCGAGGGAGATGCCGACGAGGACGTTGGCGACGTCGCTGCCCTCGGCGTAGCGGTAGGAGAACTCGGTGACGGGCCGCGGCATGACGGCCTCGACGAGGCGGGTAAAGGCGCCGGGCCGCTCGGGGATGCGGCAGGCGAGCAGCACCTCCTTGCCCTCGCCGAGGGTGGCGCGCTCGGCGACGAAGCGCAGACGGTCAAAGTTCATGTTGGCGCCCGAGGTGACGGCGATGAGGGTGCGGGAGGGGTCCGGGGAGGGGTGGCGGGCGGCGTACTTTTTGAGGCCGGCAATGGGCAGGGCGCCGGCGGGCTCGAGCCCGGAGCGGGTGTCGTCGTACATGTCCTTGATGGCGGCGCAAATCTCGTCGGTGGTGACCTCGACGACGTCGTCGACGCACTCGCGGGCGAGGCGAAAGGGCTCCTCGCCGACCGACTTGACGGCGGCGCCGTCGGCAAACAGGCCGACTTCCTTGAGGACGACGCGCTCGCCCCTCTTGAGCGACTGGGCCATGGCGTTTGCGTCGTGGGCCTCGACGCCGATAATCTTGACGTGGGGCGCCATGCGCTTGACGTAGACGCCGATGCCGGCAATCAGGCCGCCGCCGCCGACGCCGCAAAAGATGGCCTCGACTTTTGCCATGTTGACCTGGGCAAAGAGCTCGTTGCCAATGGTGCCCTGGCCGGCAATGACATAGGGGTCGTCAAAGGGCGGGATGTTGATGAGCCCGTCGGCGGCGGCGCGGCGGGCGCACTCGTCCTTGGCGGCGTCAAAGTCGGCGCCGTGCAGGACGACGTGGCCGCCGAGGCGGGCGACGTTGGTGTGCTTGATGCTCGGGGTGCCCTCGGGCATGATGATGGTGGCGGGTATCTTGAGCTTGCGGGCCGAGTAGGCGACGCCCTGCGCGTGGTTGCCGGCGGAGCAGCAGACGACGCCCTTCCAGGACCGCGCGGGGTCGAGGTGGGCCATCTTGTTGTAGGCGCCGCGCAGCTTGAAGCTGAAGACGGGCTGCTCGTCCTCGCGCTTGAGCAGCACGGCGCACTCGAGCCGGTTGCTGAGGTTGACGGCGTGGGTGAGGGGCGTGGCCTTGCAGGCTTCGTAGATGCGCGATGTGGCGGAAAGGATCATACGGAGATACTGGAGATGTCAACCAAGAAAACTTGGATGGATCATTTTCGGGAACAAGGGCGAAAAAAGAAATTCAAAAAAAATAAAATAAATAAATAACATACATCTGGGTAGCCGTCTGGTTGCAAAAACTCAACAGGAACAACCTGCTTGATGCGCGCCTGAGCCGTCTCCGATGGCGGCGAGGGGCAGGCGCTGTACTCGGTGAGGGCCATGGCCGCTGTGGTGGGCGTCTTGGGCCGGTGAGCGACGGCGCGTTGGTGGTGGTCGTGGTGGTGGTCGTCGCCGCCGCCGTTGCCGTTGACGTGCTGCTCTTCGGAGACGACGACGGCGGCCTCGGGCGACGATGACGCCTCCTCGAGGCCATTGAGCGAGGGCATGTCGGTTTTTGTCGTTGTCGGGGTCGGTCGATTGGCGTCGAGTCCGTCCGAGTTTTGGTGAAGGTGGTGGGTTGTTGTTTTTGCGAGCGGGCCAAGTCGGGTGGTTGAAAAAAAAAAAAAAGCTAATTATAAGGTACTGGGGCGGAAGAGCCTTGGGCTACGCTACCGAGTTGGCCAAGTTGCTAGTTATTCTTATTTATTTATTTTTATGACGAGCCGGGCTGCTGCTACTGCTGCTCCTTGGTCGGCGGCGCGGCATCTCTGGTTAGACGCAATCGCTGCGGTGTCGCTCCCGAGACCCATGGCTCTCCACCTGATAAGATGCAATATTGAGTCACGGCAAGATGTTGATAGTTGTAATGTCTGCATTTTATTCTTATAATCTTTCTTTCTTTCTTTCTTTTTTCTTCTTTTTTTTTTCTTTTTTTTTTAGAATGCTCTAAAATCTTGTGCCAAAATCTTAAACTAGGTAGTCAGCTCCCGCCGCCCTCCAACATCTGCCCACCCAGCTGTGGCGGCGCCCTAATCTTAGTTGCCCTTTGCATTTCCATTTATGGCATTATAAAAAATCCGTTAATCCTTGAGCGCCGAGTCTAGGTCAAATGATGATGACATTACGGATAACTACAGAGTGTTGTTGGCCCAACAAAACTCAGATGCTCAGTGCTCGGTTGGAGCTTGTGACGTCCCACGCGGGTTCCGGTGCCGGCGCATCTGAGGAAAAAAGAAAAAAAAAAAAAAAAAAAGTATGACTGGCGGGGGGCTCCAACCTGATTCACCTTGCACTACCAAAATAACAAGCGAATAATCGGCGCCTTGCTAAATAGTGGACAATTCTGAAAACGGCATCCCCGATAACGATTCTACTGGATGTTGTAGCCAAGACGATCCTACCCATGGTTCCTTCATACCGCCTCTTTGCCGTGTCTTGCTCCAATCAACGAGACTGCCCCTCACCTCCCTCGTCCCATTTCCCCTCCCTATGTGACTTGTTAGTTAATTCCGCCCCGCATCACCAGATCAAAATCCCACCACAGCCCAGCACAATACTCTTATTAAATACTCACCAACCATTTTATTAAACATTTTACGGACAACATGCGCGCTCCCTATTCATCTCCCGCATCTCTGGCCGTTTGTATTTTTTATATATAAATAAAAAAGGAGATTTATCCATTGCATTAATAAATTCAAAGACAGAACAGGTTTAAATCGTAGCCATAGTGTACATGCTAGCACTTCATTACCTCCCTCCCCCCCCTTTTCCCCGCTTACATCTTCTCCGGCGGCACCGTCTCCGTCCCAGGCATATACGCCGGCGGCTCCTCCCCCGGCCCCCGCACCGGGATCCAAATCCGCTCATCACCACTCCTCGCCGCGTACCCGTCGTCCTTTGCACCCACGTTGCCGTACTTGACATCCATCTCCGGAGCTTGCGCCGTCACCACGGGCGCGGGCTGCTGCTGCTGCGGCGACGCCGACTCCGGGACACTTGTGCGCCAGCAGCCGCGACGCACATGCTTTGCTTCAGCCTTGCGCGCATGCTTCTCCGCCTTGGCCGCCTGCTTGCGGTCGCGGCACAGCTGCTTCCACTCGTCTCTGGTGAGGGGCCCGTTGCGCGCCTCGTAGTCGCGCCGCAAGGCGTCGTTGATGCGCTGCCTCTTGTGGTGTGTGTGGCAGATGGCGACGCCGGCGGCCACCGCGACGAGGATTTCGACAACCATGCTTGATGGTGAAGAAACTTGTTCTGTTTTTGATGTACTTGATTAAAAAAAAAAAAGAAAAAAAAGACAAAAGTAGGAAAAAAGTGTTTGGGGTTTATAGCGTTGAGAAAGTTGACTACAATGTTGTGTGGAGTAGTGTAGGTTAAACTGTCATGATGGAGTGAACGGACATGAATAAAGGAGAATTTCTAAACAATATATAGACACTTTTCAAATCAAGAAATGGTAAGCGACACTCTTCATACGTACTCGGCCATCAGCCCTGTCGAATCAACTTACACGTTACGCTGCGCCTTTGCCTCGTCGTACGCACTGATGACGCGGCTAGTCTGGTTGTCAGCCACGCAACTTGCCACTACTTACTTGCCTACTCCTACTCGGCCATGGCGCATCTAAAACCAACTAACCAATAACTAAAGATGGATTGCTGCCTGCGATTCGCAACTAGGCTAAATGAGTCCGCTCAAAAACAGCCTTACAAGGCTCGTCCTCGCGCACTTCTCGTCCTCTTCTCGCTTGGCCCTCACACTGCAGCATAGCCCACGACAGTCTCGGGGCCGAGGCGACACCTTTTTGCCCGAATACAGTTTTGAGCTTTGCATGTGCAAATCAGTGCAATGTACTAGATGTGAGAAAATTAATGGCTACCATGTCCTACAAGCACCCAACTACCGGTTACGTACAAATAATTTCCACCCCTATCGAAGCACAGTCTCAACCATTCAAATACCTCGAGCTTATGAGCCTCAGTAACCTCTCTATGAAGACTGAGAAATCTCCCAATAAGCTCGTAGCAGGGCTAAACCCCCAGCTTGCGTTTCGACTGTGCGACCGCGACCGCGACTGTTGGGATCACCGGAACCCGCCGAAAACTGTGTACCAACATTTGTCGTGGCATTGCCGCCACCAGGAACAAACACATCATGGACGCCCCAGAGCTGGTTTCGTGGTGTACCCTCGTTACGGTAATCTGTCTTGTTGGCGGCGAAATGGTCAATGCCGTCAGCCGAGCGCGCCGCATTCACGTTGAACACGTTGGCTCCCCACCACATGCCAAAGTGACCGTTGCTGTCTCGCGTCTTCAGTGCTGCATCGGCGTTGTGCTTGATCCAGTTAATGTATCTGCGACATGAAGCGGCGTGTGCCTGTCGCACTTGCACGAAAGCTTGTTCGTTGACCTCGGTGTTACCATGTGTCAACTCAAGAGGTCTGCAGAATGCTGTCAGGTGGTGAAAGTAGATGCCCTTGAACGTCTGCGAATCTTGCGAGCATGTAGCGGAAGCGTCGCATTGATCCTCCAGGTACCCATAGCGGCCAAGGCCATGCCATGGGGGAAGTTGCCCGACCCTCAGACCATCGACAGGCTTTCCGCTCTGCAGGTCCCAGCCTGTGGCAGCGATGACAGACCTGACAAGCCTATGGCCATCCTCAACATAGGACGGGTCACCCGTGACGCTAAAAAGACCACGGTTTCCTGTTAGAATGACGCCCTGATTGTACGTGTAGACCATTTCATCGCGCTCATCGCATTTGGTGTTGCCTGGGATATTACGGTTAATGTGGAAGCCGTCAACAAATAAACCCTGGCTATTCGTCATGTTGACATTCATCAGCCACTGGTAGCCGTCTTTTGCTGCCTGAAGATGACGAGGGTCACGCGAGCCAGTGCCATTGAGGCGATCGCCCGGAAAGTGCTGGTACATGGCAATGGAGCCAGCAATGTACAGCTCATTAGTAATGGCATTCTTGTACATCTCGAGGCGCGGGTTCCAATTCATGCCACCTTGGCAAAACTTGGTATCCCAGCCAGTGGTTGAATAGGCCCAAAAGTCGTTGGCGCGATGCGCAAAAGAGTCAACCCAGAACTGACCGTGCCAAGTCATGGTTTTCACAGCTTGCGTGATATCCTCTGGAATAGACTTGTCACTGAATCCCCCTTCAGGATAGTGCAAGTCCTCGTGCAGACGACGAAACTTGATGGCCTCTATCCAGCCAAGAACTACCCAAAGCACATCATCATACGCCTGCAAAGCACCAGTCAGCCGCCTTTGATTGCTACACGTAGAGGTGATGGCGCGTACCTGTGTAAGAATCTCATTTGCCCGTTGACCAAAGAATGAGCTGACAATTTGTTCATGCAGAAAGGAAAGAAGATTTTCTTTTTGCTTCCAGTTTTGACCTTGTACAGCAGCGTCTAGAGACTGGGTCAGAGTCGACATGGTGCTCGAGACAATGGTTTGGATGACGGCAGCGGTCCAATCAATGGCATCCGGCCAAGTTTTATGAGCCTGTTTAAAATAGTCATTTTGCAAGTCGGCGAGGGCCTTGAAGGTGTCTTGCAGAATAGCGACGTCGGGAGTTGAGTGCGACGATGCAGAGGCAGAAGCAGAAGCAGAAGCAGAAGCAGAAGCAGAAGCGAAAGTGGAAGCGCCTCGCACTTGAAGAAAGTCATTTGGCAGCGGGCGACACTCGAGTGTAGATCTGGTGCTCTCGAGGACCGAACAATAGGGCGTGATAGCGTCAGCTGAGACACTAGGTAAGGCTGCGAGGCCGTAAAGGGCAAATGCAAGTAACGAAGCCATCATGATGTATATCCGAGATGGATAATGAAGCCCAAATGGGATTTTACGGTCACCGAGGGCTCGGAGACTGGTCCCATTAGAAGCAAGGAGAAAGTAGGTACGAGCACTATTAAGATAGCCCAGCATCATGTCTCTGCGTGCCGTCGCTGGTATGGTAACGTGCCGATCGTAGACCACCAATACAGGACCCTCTTCAGGATCAAGATGCCTAAGCGTAGTGAGTGTGCATTCATGCGTGTTACATGGTGTTCAATAACTTGGGTCAATCATTTCATGCAGGTAGGTCAGAGGACCAGTGTCAGCTTTGGTTTGCAGCAGCCGTGGAGGATGAGGAGAGGAATGGACGCAGCACATAGACGGTGTGAGCCGTCAACTCGACCGATGGATAACAATGTAGTGCCACCCCGCTCCGGAGGCAACTCGAAGCAGGCACGAAGCAGCGCTGCCGGGACCAGCCTAGATGGGAAGGTCGAGCTTCAAGAGGGTTCATGACTAGTATTCGTGCAAGGAGAAGAGCGAGGGTCCCAGTATGTCTTTAGCCTCGATGAAGAGTCTTTGGTTTGATTGCAACGAGCCGGTTCGTGGCAGAGCCTGGGGCCTATTTCCCATTGTTCTACACGCCACGGCCGGTAGATGACGCGGGTTGGTGTGAGGGAGGTGCTGGAAGGCATTGTGATGAGGGGTAATTTGAGACGGAACGTGGGAAGCAAGTGGTGGTGTGGGAAGCAGTAGTGGTAACTTGAGGAATGCATCTATACAGGCACGAACAGGGCATCCAAAGCTTTGTCTGCATGTCTGCGCCAAGCATCTTGCTACATCAAGTCAGGTGGCAGGCATGTCACTGGTCAGCGACTGCAGGGACTAACAAGGCAACCAAGGCAGTGTGCAGATGACTTTGCTGCTTTGCGGGGAGTCTGGGTTGCCGAGACATGTTATAATTAGCAAATAACTTGAGGTTGGCACTTGACCTTGATATACCTGAGTTGTTATTCCTGGATTGTTATTCCTGAGTTGTGTCTAATTCGTTTGTGGTAATCTGTACAGCCGTTATGCATGGTATGTGCACGTGTTGCACAACTTGTATAATCTGCAGAATAGTTGTGCATTCATAGTGGATAAATGGCCGTGTCGAAATTGTATGGACGACCTGCACAGGCAACAGGGCAGCAGCATCTGAAAAGTCATGGAGCCACAGAAGAGGCTAAAAAGATATGAAACGAAGCAAAAATCGTCGGTTGGTCAATAACTTGGCACGAATTTTCCGAAAATTATTTTTACTTGTCGAATCGTCAATTTCTCTCGACAGCTCCCGTGTATGTGCAGTGCGACTGTTGTCTACGTGAATAAATATAAGCGCGCCCACATAAATTAAAGCGTCGCGTCTTGGTGGTTTGTTTACTTTGCGCCGAAAACAGAAGTGGTGGGCTCCACACGTTCTCGCTCCAGCACTTTGCCATCGACACAAACCCAGCATCCCCATCTGCAATCTCCAATCTCCAATCTCCATCGTCTTAGCTCATGCGCCTTTCTTGCTTGCTTTTCGCTCCTGTTCAAACCATTTACCAGTATCTTGTCTGAACTTTTCAGCCTCATGAAATAGCCCCAATCGCGCTCTCTTCAACACCACCGACACCGTTCACGGTTGCCTCCATCTTCCCCAGCACCGCGCCGTACGCGTCGCAGGAGCCATGGAGACGGAACGTGTCCAGCGATACCGCTCTCGCATTCTTCGCGAGAAGCACGCAAACCGCCAGAACCCCTTCAACTCGCCCCCCTCTTCTACCGGCTCCCACGGCACCGTCAGCCCGACCATGACCTCTGTCTTCTCCGACCCCGACGGCGAGTCGACTCGCAGACTAAACGACGACATTGCCCGCGTTACCGGCGGCAAAAAACTCCCCGTCAACTGGGAGGCGGCCCATCGCAAGTGGCCCGAGTACTTCTCCAAGCCCCAAAACTCTCTATTGGACAATGATGCGAGGCCTCTCAAGGAAAATCACAAACCCGCCCCTATCAAGTTCCTCCAAGAAGATTCCACACGAGACATCTGGAATGGCTCCAGGCGCAAGCGAGCCGACATGCAGCCTCGTGCCGATGACGAATCCGATCTCTCCATTTTGCTTTCCAAGTCTCCTGCCGCCGCCCTCTCCCTCAACAACAACCGCCACCTCAGCCCCATCTCGCGTGCCCAAGCCCGCGCGCCTTCAGAGCCTGCGCCGCTTCTCCAAAGGCGGCCTTCCATCTCCGAGGCTCTTGAGCGCCTGCGCAAGGCCTCAAGCAGCCCCAAGCAAACCGGCCAAAAACAAATGCTAGGAGCCAACGGCCCATCCCCCAATGCCTCCTCCGCGAAATCTAGCTTCACTGCGGTGCCTCCTTCGCCCAACTCCATCGCTAGCCCCAACCATGGCGCCAGTGATGCCCGCTCATTCTTTATGCCCGACGTCTCTCACCTTGGCGACTTTGTCACTGGTACTCTTCGCTTCAGTGGTTCCATGAAAAATGGCGTCCCCATCTTCGTCAAGCAGGGTAGAGTGCACGACAAGCAAACAAGCCCCGCTGCCGCCGCACATGCTGCTGTTGACTCTGTCAAGGTTCCTCAAGAGGAAGAAAGAATCTTTGTCTCTATGGATATGATCCGCGACGAAATTATGTTCCTTCAAGAACACCATGAAAAGGTACAAGAGTATGCCATGAACCTACAGCAGCAAGTTGAGAGGCTTGAAGCTCAAGCAAAGGCCAGGGGCCAGAACCCAGACAGCCATCATCACAATGACCATGCTGCTGAAATAAACGCTCGTACGTAACAGGGAACCAAGTGTCGCGCAATCTCGCACTAACATGGACAGGGCTTCGATCCGAGGTGGCCAGCCTGCAAGCACGCCTAGACCAAGCTACACACAAACTCAGCACTAGCGAGATTAACAGCGATTCCATCTCGCACGAGAAGGAACGTGTGCTCACCAGATTGCAGGAGGCGTGTGATGATATCAACAAGCTGACCCGCAAGCTCACGGTCAAGGAAAAGGCCCTGGAGACATCCCAGAAACAGCTGGACTCGTCCGAGCATGTTCGTCAGGATAATAAAACACTTCGCCGTGATATTGTTTCACTCACCCACAGCCGTGATGCCCTTGAGCTAGAGAATTCGTCTCTACGCCACGATAATGACAGGCTCCAAAGTGAGCTGCAATCGCTGCAATCCGAGATGGGCACTAGGCGTGCCGAAAATGACCGCCTGCGCCAACAACGCCAGTCTTTAATCGCCGAAAACAAGTCTCTTCGTGCCAGCAAGACTCAGTTGGAGCAAAACGAGCTTCTCAATGAGGATCTCGATGAGGTACAGCACGAGTTGGATGTTGCTCGTGAGGAGCTCGAAACACTGCGCAAGGAAAATGAGGAGCTCGAAGCGCTGCGCAAGGAAAACGAGGAGCTCGAAGAGCTGCGCAAGGAAAACGAGGAGCTTGCTTCCTTGCGACAGGATAACCAGAGCCTCGTACGACACAATGAAAAGTACTTCAACGACAACAAGATGATCAGACGCGAAAACTCTGGGTTTCAACGCAGTATCCATGACTTGCACGAGGAGAATCTCAAACTCAAGGAGGAAGTTGATTTTCTCAAGGAGCAGATTGATCACTACCGCCCGGCCCCGAAGGCTAACATTGAGACTGAGAATACCACCGCTGGTATCTTCATGCCTGAGACGGCCACTGATACCAATATTTCTGGTCCTGACGGGCCTACCCAGACCAAGGAACTGCCTGATCCTCTGGAGATGACTGGGCAAAGCCACAACATAACCAATGACGACTACGCAGCGGTTATAGACATGGACCAAAACGTGGACGCATCTCAGAAAAAGGGCCAAACTGCTACTGAGCCGAGTCAAAAGGTAGCTTTTTCTATTCCTACCGAGCCCGAGGTGCTCAAAAGAACTGCCAACCAAGGCAGCAAGCGATCTGCCTCGCGCCAACCACCCAAAGCCCACCTCGAAAACCACAGTAACTACATCCCACGCACCTTGCGCTACAGGGGTTCGCGTTTGCGGACAAAGAAAAGACTAAACTCTTGTCATCGATGCTGCACTACAGTCTTCCCGATGAGTGGAAAGCTATCGCAGTATGACATCGCGGTCCATACCTCCCTGTGTCTGCGATGAACCTTTCACTTGGGCAAGGAATAGACAGTTCAAGTGCTAAGCTTGAAATTTTTTATTTTATAAACTAATTTCATAGCGTGGCATATGTACGTGTGTACAGGGCAAACACAACCATTGACTTCCTTCCTCGATATCGGCAAGCTCGACCACCTAGGGAGTGGCGGTGTACATTTGGCTCGATAAAAGAACCCTGCTCTTAACACCTCTCACGCAGCATAGTCCTTCACAATGGCGTCCAAGGCAATGTGAACGGGAGACACGATTCAAGGGAGAATTTGTGGCGTTTTGCGATTTTGCATTTTGCATTTTTTTTGGGGGGGGGGGCGTGCATTTTTCTTGAAAATGCTCCTTATTGGCATACATTATAGGAAGCTGGCGTTTTTTTGTGGTATTTGATATTAAAGTCAAGACACTCTGGGGACTAAATAATTGGTAGCAGAAGAATGGCGTGTAGCATGCATTGTTGTATATATTATTTACTGGTTCCTGGCCGCGCTGCAGCTTCTCCTTCCGTCCAGGAGAGCCCTGTGGAGCTATGAATGAGTGTATCAATCTGGCCAAATTCACATTCAAGTACTTGTCTAGCTTTGACCGTCACTGTGCATAAACTCTAAACGAATTGTCAAAGATGGAAAATCAAGGTATCCTTTGGATGTATATACAGCCCAACTCCGGTTTACATGTGTTATTTTTGCCATGTTGCACCACAACTACTCATCATCCCCTTCCTCTTCTTCCTCGTCGTCCTCTTCCAGATCAAACTCATCCTCGTCCTCGTCAACGTCCATGTCCTCATCCGAGTCCATCACGTCGTCGTCGTCGTCGTCGTCGTCGTCGTCGTCCTCGAGCGCCGCCCTCTCATCCTCTCTGCGCCGCTTGTCATCCTCTTTGCGGGCCTCCTCCAGGAGTTTTGCCCGCTCCGCGCGGCCCTTGCGCTGGCCGACGACGTACGCGCCGAGCGGCGTCTTGGCCGCGTCAAAGTCGCGCAAAAAGGCGTCGACCTGCGCGCGGTTGTTGGGCGCAAAGTCGACGCGGCCGCGCTTCTCCTCGATAAACTTGGCGTTGGCCTCGACTTTCTGCACGAGCAGCACGAGCTGCGACGCGAGCTTGGCGTTCTTGTTGCCCTGCAACTTGGAGCGCGACTGCTTGAGCCAGCGCTTGAGCTGGATGACGACGGGGAGGGCGAGCTCGGGAAAGGCAATGGATTTGGACCAGAGATGAAGGAACTCGCCGAGGAGCTCGACGACCTGGTCACCGACGCCGTCCTGGTAGACGCGCGTGCGCAGGTACGCCTTGGGGGCCTTGTAGGAGACGGCAAAGTCAAAGGCCTTGAGGGTCGTGCTATGGGGCGGCTTCTTCATCTCGGCCGAGGTGAGTACCTCGAGCAGTGGCGAGGCGAGCGGAATGTACGTATCGGTGGCGCGCGACGTGCGCAGCAGCGAGCGCACGAGGTGGAAGCGCAGCGGAAAGTAGAGCGCAGTGGGGATGAGACGCATGGCACCCAGGGTGACCTGGACGAGCGGGTAGACGAGCAGCTTGAGCTGGCTCTCCTTGCCGCCGGCCTCGGCCTCCTTCTCGGGCGTGCAGTGGTAGGCGAGCACGCAGGACCAAAAGTCGAGCGAGTGCGTAAATTGCCAGTTGTAGACCATGCGGAACGCGTCATTCTTGTTGTGCACGATGCTGTTGCGGAGGTGGATGGCGAGCTGGCGGATGAAGCCAAATGCGGTCGTGTAGCCGATGGACGGGTCAATGCCCCAGAGCTCGGCGGCCGAGTTCTTCATCAGGTTGATGCCCTGGATCGTGTTGTGGTTGGTAATTCGGCAGCCCTGCACGAGGCCCTGGTACACCGACTTGAGCACCGTCTCGCGGATGCCCTTGTCACCGATGGCGACGAGCCGCCGCAGCACCAAAAACGCCGTGATGCGCGTCGACTCGGAGCTCGCGGGCTGCGCCCAATAGTTGACAACGGCCTTGGCCAGCGCCTTGACAAGCTTCTTGAACGAGAGCAGGTACGGCAGGATGGGCGTAATAGCCGACAGCGTCAGCTTGAGTGTGCGGTCGTCGGACAGCGTGCCGAGGAGGTGCATAATGGCCGACGTGTACGTCTTGAGCAGCAGCGACAGCGTGCTGAACTTTTTGCTTTCCGTCTGCACGTACACGCGACCCGAGGCCGACTCCTTGACGGGGAGGTGGTGGTTGATGACGGTGGGGATCTCCTTCAGCGCGAGCACGACAATGTCGTTGAACACTTCGGGGCTGTTGATGGTCCATTTCTGCTGCGAGTCCTGGTCAATGTCGTCTTCGTTGAGGTGAGCCGCGCAGCGGAACGCGAGCACGACCTGTCTCGTCGCACGCAACGACTGGTTCTCCTTCATAGACTTGCGCCAGCCGGCCACGATGGCTGTGGTGAGTTCCTTGCTGTCGCCCTCGGTCTCTTTCTGCTCTTCCTCGGCGTGCTTGGCCTTTTTTTGCTTCTTCTTCGGCTGTTCCTCTTCGGCTTCAGAATCCTCGCCAGCACTCAGCTCATCAACCTCGGCCAGGTCGGCATTGTCGTCGAAATCGAGTGCATCGGGGTCGTTTTCTTTCAAGAATTTATAGAATTCGGGGTCCTTTTCGGCGAGCGCATCCATAGTCTCCTGGTTCATGCCGGCGTCGTCTCCTTCTTCAATGTCGTCCTCGCTGTCGCTGGCAACGGGCTGCGCTTGCACGGCGTCCGATTCGCCTCCACTCTCCTCGTCGTCCGCCTTGGGCTCGTCGCGCTTTCTCTTGCCCGGCTTAGCTTTGTCGGTCTCGTCGATGATATCCTCGAAGCCACCCTGGAAAAAGTCGTCGACGCTCATGTCGTTGACCTGTCTGTCCCTGGGGCCTCGCGACCGCGGCTTGCCATCTTTGCCGTAAAATTCACCATCCGTGGCCTTGCGCTGCTTTAACTTGTCCTTGATCTGCTGCTTCTGCTTGATCTTGGCAGTCACCTTTCTCCTGTCGAGAACACTCTGCAAATGGGTCTTCTCAAACTTTTTGGTGGCCTTGAGGTTCTTCTTGGAAGGACCCATGGTGGGTAGTATATTTGCAATTCGCGAGGCGGCGAATTGAACTGACCCTCGGTGCTGGGGATGAAATTGCAAGTAGCTGCCCGTAGTTTTCTGGGCGAATCGGTTGGAGTCCAAAAATTTTCGAGCGTTGGCTTATCGATAGCTGTTCCATCATTTCAACCAAGGCGGTGAGCATGTTCTGCCGCTGATCTCCAATTGAGATGTAATTCCCCGCCAAACCCAGCCCACCAATTCTGGGCACTGGAGAGCTAAATATTTAGTAGGTACTAGTTACAGGCGTCGCCCGCCTAGACGTCCTTCTGTACCTACATAATGCCTTGACACATTCACGATTCATCACAATGCTTCCCCGGCAGGGTTATGCGCCTACGCCGCACAGCTATGTTCCTAACACGGCGCTTTCTGCATCAATCAATTTAGATGAGGTATAGCGAGAAACCACGTTACTGCTCGGCGGCCCTCCCCCTAGAGAGTTTCTGCTAACCAGATACGTCATCGCATAGGAAGTCACCTTGACGAGCACACGAGCCGAGCGCGACCTGCAAGATTCCCTCGCCGAGCTGTTCAGCATTATAGTCACCCTCGACGAGCTGGAAAAGGCCTTTATCAAGGACGCCGTGTCAGAGGCGGAATATACAGAGATATGCGAGCGCTCGCTACGGCAGTACAATGCGCTGCTAGCCGACGAGACCATTGCCCGAGAATTTGGCGGGCTGGAACAGTTCCAAGCAAAGTGGGATGTAAGGAAGAGACTCTTTTCTGAAGCTGTTCATCGTGATTATGCTGACCTGAAATCAAGATTGAAGCTCCGCGCGCAACGAAACGCCTCCAGGCCGGCATGCCCTCCACCATCACGACCCCCGCCTCGTCAGCCGCCGCTGGCCCGTCCGATCGTAACAACACCAGTGGTGTCTTGATTCTCGAAGCAACGCAGGACTTCATCACCTTTCTCGACGCCGTCAAGCTCGGTCTGCTCTCCAAGGACCAGCTTCACCCGCTCCTGTCAGACGTCATCCAGTCCGTCAACAAGGTGACGGACAAGGACTTTGAGAATAGAGGAAAGATTGTGCAGTGGCTCATCACGCTCAACCAAATGAAGGCAAGCGAGGAGCTCAGTGAACAACAAGCCAGAGAGCTGGACATGGATATCCAGCAGGCCTACCAAGGGTTCAGACGAACGTTGACGTGATGAGAGGGGCCTAGAATCAGGCCTCCTTTGAATGAATTAAGTAGGGACGTTCTAGGGAACGTGTATAAAAATAATAAACCTGCATACTGCCTTCCCATGTTCTAGCCTGCGCATCTGATGATAGCCCGTACATCAGACCAAAAACGTCCAGAAGCTCGGATACACAAACTCCTCCTCGAATATCCTGCGCACCTGCTCCAAGACAAACTTTTCCACCTTGCCCACGTTTTTGAGGCTCTGCTTGCCGCCCTCGCGCCCTCCAATCTCGCTCTCAACCTTGATTTCCTGCAACAATCCGCCAAAGCGCGCATTCGCGCCCCCGCGTCCGTTCTCCGCCTGGGCTGTCTGGCCGCTGCTGCCCGGCCTGCTGCTACCACTACCACTACCGCCGCCGCCGCCGCCGCCGCCGCCGTCCTCGGGCCGCCCGACGGCCGTCAGTGCGTCGTCGGGGCTGAGAAAGCAAAAATGCACGCGCTTCCGTATGTGCGCCAGCACGCCCACGCCGTCAAACGACATGCCCGTAATGTTGAGCTTGAGCGGGATGCCCACGAAGCTCGGCATCGGGTAGTCGAGCAGGATTTCTGCCGTCAGGTTGAGGCGGATGTCACCCGCGTACTGTATGCGGAAGACGGCCTGCACGTCCTCGGCGCGGGGCTCGCGGCGCCGCGGCGCGAGGTTGGCGGGCAGCGGCGCCGTCCCGTCGGCATCATCGCCGTCGCCGTCGCCGTCGCTGTCCGAGTCGGCGACGGCGTGCGTATCCCGCGTTGGCGGGCGCGAGGTGCCAATCGACGTCGGCGCCAGCGTCGAGACGCTCGACTTTTCGCGGAGACCACGATGCAGAGGCGAGGCCGCGGCTGGTAACTGCGACAGAGGCGGCGGCGGCGGCGACATGTAGCTCGACGGAAAATTGTCCTCTGAGATGCTGCTCTGCGAGGGATTGCGGCTGTGGTTCGGCGCCATTCGCGCAGCTGCGGCGGTGGCGGTGGCTGCTGCTGCTGCTTCTGCGTCCGAAGCGCTGTCGTAGCCGTGCCCAAGCCAGCTGTTGCCGAGATGGGCGCCCGCGACGGCGGCCAGCGGCGTCTGCGTGCCCGTGCCGAGATGGCCGTGGAGATAGCTCAGCGCCGGGCCGCCCAGCAGACCCGGCGTGGAGGTTCCCATGAACGGACTGGCCAAATCATGGTGATGGAGCGAGAATTCCTTTTTGATCGCCGTCTTGAGGTCCGCCGGCCTATTCCTGCCCGTCCGCCACTGCTGCTGCCGCGACGCCTCGTTGTTGATGTGGTGGTGGTGGTGATGGTGGTGGGGGGTTGCACTGTGCTCGCCGCCGCTTTCCTCCTCGTCGGCCTCGTCGTCACTTTCGTCGTCGTCCAGCTCCTGCTCGTAGAAATCCGGCAGCGGGTCCGCAATGTCCTTGAGCTCCAGCTCCGGCGGGATGCTGCCAAAGTCGAAGCCGTGCACCGTCACCGACTTGATGAAGCGCGGGAGCGGCACGCTCTGGAACTTGTCGTGGATGAAGCCGCGGATGCGCTCCGCCAGCGCCTCGCCGTCCGGGCCGCTCGTGAGCGTCTCCCAGTTGAGATCTATGGACATGGGAGGCGGGCGTCGTGATTGCGAGAAAGCATGGCGAGTTGAATGAGCGACGTTTAAGCAAAGGTTGTTTGTTCATTGTAGACCCGCTTTATGAGTTGACGCCTACCACCCAATCTTGGACCGTCATTGATGCTATCGAAGCAACAAGGCACGCGACCAACTTTTTTGAGCCTTGAGATTTTTACATGAACAGAAACTATTACAAATGGCCTCGAATTCAAGTCACAATGTGACTATGCTTGACAAAATCAAGTCGTTATTTACTCGCTCTATGTATGCCAGGATGTATAGCTATATGCCCGTTTCGTAAACAAATCCCAAACTTCAACGCCGTAAATCTTGCCAGACAAAATAAAGACAAAGCATCCATAAAATTAGGCATAAAACTCATCTCATCATCTACTTTTGCAGCTCGGGCTGGTCTTCGAATCTGGCACGTCCAAAGTACACTGGGTATTGCGGGTTATTGAACAGATGCCAGCAATTTGGCGCTTGCAGAATATATCTAATGATTCATGTTAGTGACTGTGCATACGACGTGGAAAATACTGCGTTGTATACCTTGCCATCGCCTCCCGGAAGCGAGACTTGTACTCCTTGGGACTCGTTACAGTTGGCCGATTGCGACCGCCCCCGGCAAATCCACGATCTTTGATCCAACTTTCAAGCTTCTTGTCCCATGTGTACGTTCTGATGCAGTCGATAATGCCGACCACAAGCTCCTTTCTAGCCTCATCGACAGCAATCATAAGAGAGTAGTCCATGACATCTTGTCGAGCAAGAAACAGCGTGTCGTTCCAGACAGATGCTCGAAGTAGCTTCTTGGAGTGCTCGCGGGCGAACAACGGAGATTCGTAAATGTACTCAACCATATTCTCATCCAAAAGTACTTCATTTTGTTCGCCAGTTGACTGGATCTTACGGTTTCTCATAGAGCCCTTCAAGTCGAAAATGCGAGTAGGCGATCTGTCGTAGAACAAGTTTTCCATCAAAATGAGGTCAAGCTTCACATCGGTGCCAGTAACCGGATTCTTGATGATGACTTGGAAGAAGCCCAGCATCTTGGCAATAACAGACGGTAAATCATGAAACAGGGCTTCAGCCATGATGCTAAAATAGCCTGGGGCAAAATTCAAGAAAGCTGACGTCTCGACGGGAGACAATGACTAGCCAAGTTAGCTCTTCCATTCTTATTTCTTCATGTGCCACTTTACTCACCTTCAACACCAATCTGTCATCGAGCGTCTTCAAAAAGACAGACCTGGTTTTCCCGCCACGAGAATCCCACTTCATACAGCGTGAAAGAGATTCGACAATCCGCCCAGCGATACCACATTTCCTTCTCAGAGCGTCAAACTGCTCGGCATAGAAAATCTTACACGTCATGATAGCCGCACCTTCTTTGAACTGATACTTCAGGTGTGTTCCAGTGATGCGCAATAAACTTCTCTCTAGGTCACTTGCATCTGCGTGACGCTCTAGGTGCTCTGACACTGGTGTTGGCTTGGGCTCTGCTGTGCTGTCCGACCCTTCAGCCTTGGGCATCTCTGGTGGTTCGCGACGGATGAATTCGAGTTTGTTTTTGTAGTCCTCGCTATTCAGGGCCAACGCAATAACGGAACTCGGCTCGTCTTCGCGCACAATAACATTCGAGTCGACGAAAATGTGGTCGGTTGAGTTGATGGGATAGTCCAATGCAGACCAGCCGCTGGCAGATCTTTCTGCCCAGAATTTTGTTAGGTACTTCATGAGCGTATTCTTTTGATGTTTAGGAAGCTCCAGTGGGATCTCTTGCGTAGAATCGGCAATCTCTTTGATATCAGGTAGGAATTCATCGGAAACACTGGGCTCGGTGTCACTTGCGCGCTCCTCATCCTCCGAGTCTTGTTGATTATCTCTCCCGGTCGTGGTATCAACTGTGTCGGCAACAGAAATCTGATCCGGTGTCTTTGGCGCAGCTTCTATCGGAGGAAGCGACTCTGATAGCTGCCCGTCCTTGACAGCATCCGCAATCTCTGCTGGCTGGGCCGTATCAGCGACCTGTTCAGCTTTGCGCTCGCCAGGTGCATCGGAAACTGGAGTAGGTTCCTCACGCGCTGCATTGTAGTCGTCGTAGACCTGAATTGTGACTTTCGTGGACGTTCTTGGTAGTAATGCACGAGGATACCGCAGACTAGCAGCTCGCTTCTTCTTGTCGCGAATGCGCTCCTTCTCAAACTCTCGGCTGATTTGCTCAAAATGTCTCGTCAAAGTTGAAACCTTGGACTCCTTGTCCTTCTTCTTCGTCACCAACCGAGGGATACCAGATGTGGCAGATTTCCCGCGTTGTTTCAGGGCGGACAAGCCAAGTCTTTCTGACAAACGCTTATCGACTTTGATGGATCCATCACCCTGCAGCTCTGAAGCAGTGTCGACCTGATCCCCAATATTGGAGGAGTTGCCAGGGGTCACCATGGCCCTTGGAATGCGCTGGGGGTGCGATATAGCCCGTACCATGGGAGGTGAGGAGCGTGTTACACCGCTATCATCTTGTTTACTGCTCATTGAATCCCCGGCAGCTTTCTGTGCTTGTTCGCGTCGCATACGATCCACCTTTTCCGTGAGTGACTGGCCGTCACGCACAGCCGTGGTGGTGTCGTTAGCAACAGGTTGTGGCTCTGTTTTGCAGGAATCAACCGAATCAGTGGTTTCGGCCTGCGCGGTCTCCACGCGTGTTATCAAGGGTGGTTGATCAGAACTAGATATAACCGAGTCAGACCCAGCCAAATCCAGTGCCTCGACATGCGCAATAGCGCCTTCCGCCGGTATCTCGACTTTGTCGTTGTCTTCGACAAGCTCTTTATCATCCGTAGTGCGCAGAAGGCTTGCATCCATGTCAGTACATTCCGTTGGTTGCGTGCTCTTCTCGTCAATCTCAGAGAAGCCCTGTGACGGTCGGCTGTCGCTGTCGGTAGCTGAAATTATGGTTTCTTCTGGGTTCACGATAGTCTCTTTTGATTCGTCGGTAAACAATTTCTTCAGTTGCATCATTGTCAGTTGCCTCATATCTTTGTCTCCCAAAAAGTCTGCCTCGAACTTGGCAAAAGCTTGGTCCCATTCGCCCGCGACTTCCAGCATTTCGCGCACAAGGCCGTTGAAGGGAACGATTTCGTAATACTTTGACTTGACATATACTTCCTCCAATTTGCGCAGCATCATTGGAAATTCCCCTTGCATCTTCTTCGTGAGAACCTCAACTTCTGCTTTGCAAAGCTCAGCCTTCTCCGGCAAGACGCTGTCAATACGAATGCTCTGCAGTCTTAGCTTGACGGATGACATAAACTTGCGCCACCGCTCTTCCATCCTGGTGAAGACCTCGTTCTTCAGTTTCAAATCGTTTTGAACCTTCCAAGTAATCCTGGCTCTGGGAACCACAATTTCTAAGAGGTCAATCGGGTCCCAATGAATACGCACACGAGCGTTGTTGAAGCCAAAGTAGCGAACGTGATCTCGGGAGTGGTCATGAGGGCAATCAATGCCGTGCTTAATGCGAAGACCGCGACCCCAATACAGCAACTCAAGGTATTTTCCAAATGAGTATTTGTAAGTGGCATCGGACATTGGAACCTCCTCCGAATCCTTCTTGCAGATCTTGCAGTATGTCCACATCGTGATACGGTCTCCGAGGCTTGGAAGTCTAGTCACTCCCGGTGGTGCATCTTCCACGAAGACTGTGATGCGGTACTGGTCGTGGACATAGGTACGATGATGTTCAATTAGCTTCCTGTCGCAGCCATTTGAGTCGCAAATTCCATCTTTGGTCTCTGCCAGGTCCTGAATGTATTGACCAAGCGTGCAGTCTGGATCCATACCCGTGAACACGTGTTGTTCGTCGTAAAAGTTAATCGCCACGAGACTCGGCTCTGTGCATGGAATCTTGGTTTCGGTGCAGATTTCGGAATACAAAACGACAATGTTCTGATGCGAGTACGGATCAAATAGATCCAGGTTGCCTTGGATATATGCTTCCCATTGCCGAGTTCCCGTTTGGTAATTGAACAACGCCTTGTCGTATTCAGCGTCATGCATGGCATGTAGAATTTCCATAATCTGCTTGGGCGCCTTTTGGCCAAACTTTTCAATCATTTCAGGCTTGATCAGCTGAAACTTTGTGCGACCAGTGCTTGATTCATCCTGCTCGTCAATGACTGTTTGATCTCGTAGGCGCCGAAGGTAGAGGAGTCGTCGTTCTTGTTCCCGCGCCCTCATCAAAACATGCGGCTGGGTAAACTTGACGTATGGCGAAGCCGACAAGATCTTGGTCTCATACTTGGCCACCATGTCGCTGTAAAATGTGGGCATGGGTATATCGTCTGGCACCGGCAGATCTCCCGTGCCGCTATGATGCGATTCATGCAATGAAGCAAGTTTTGGTTGGTCCTCAGCCGGTTGTGCGCCGTCCGCTGCACCATCTAGATCACCCTTCACTGGAGCGTGAGCTTGTTGCTCGTTGTCGTTTGAGCTTCGCTGCGATGCGAGACGACAGGCTTGTCTTCCATCTTCTGCCGAGCTAGAAGTCTTGAAACTCTCGTTCATGACGAAAGAATTCGAAAGTGAGGTATCACCTTCGTCTGGCTCAATGGACTCGTCTCGTAAAAGGCTCGATTCAAGTCGAAGGTTGTAAACAACGTATGACATGAATTCTACAATGTATTTGACCTTTGAGAGAGTGAGGCTGTCGGATCCTCTCAAGGAAATGGTACAACCCAAGTCCGGTCGGCAGCCATCAAGGAAAATGTATGACTTCTTGCCACGTACAAAGTTGTTGTTGACATACGTTTTGACCTCGAAGCTTGAACAGCGTCCCGTGGAGACTGGCATCGTGAGTCTATCCAAGGAGCTCAAAATGTCGGCTTCGGTACAGCGAGCAACGGCTTCAATCACAGTGTGCTTAACATTGTATGCGACGGAAATGTTAAGCTCTGCGAAATACTGTAACGCGATTCCAGACACGCCCTTTTCGACGAGTACGAGATGTGGAGAAAGCTTTGCCAGTCTTTGAACCACAACGCGCAGGTATTCCCTTTCGCCTTCAATGACTGGCTGCAAGCTCATAAAATGCTGCTGATGACGTTGATATTCGATAGGGAAAGTTACCAACAGAATGCGTGGATTTCCGACTCTGCGTGGCATGCTTTTCAAGGCCAAATTTTTGGTAAATACCACGCCAGAGACATAGGAAGTGTCTCGTGGCCGGCCACCAGGAATCTTCTTGAGCTTGACGTAATGACGAATATCCATATCCTCTCCTCTGATAACATTCGGTGAGACGTCGTCGGTACACTGAAGTAAAATCGGCACGAGAGATTTTTGCCAAGCTTCGGGATCGGGGACTTCTGCATCCTCTAGAAGTTGATGTAGCAGCTTGTCAATGTGCTTCAAACTCGCGTTATTCAAGTCTGTGTTTGACGGTATATTAAACGGTACAGAATCTCTGCGGGGAGGTCTCATTGTAAGGTGATCTCCGTTATCAGTTGGAACCAGAGCTTCTGCCGAGCCGGTCGGGGCTTTGTATATCGCCGACTTTGGCCTTGGAGACGATAAGTGGTGTGCTCCACCACTCACGTTGCTCATGTTGCGTCTTCTGTTGCTTCGCCGGTGATTAAATACACTTGTTGGCGCGCTTGTGTCATCTGCAGCGCCACGGCTTAAGTGGCTCATGCCACTAATGCTCTTTTCTCCCGGCCGATGTCGATGTTTTCTGCCTGCATTCATGAACGGAGATAGGTTCGACTTTTCTTGCTCAAACCCTGCAGGGTGCACATCAGCTGTACTCATAGTCGCAAAGATGCCGACTTGTTCATCCCCGCTGGAGTCGTCCGACATGAAATCTGCAAGTTCAGGATCTATGATATTGTCGTCATGAAAAGCAGGAAACTTGGGCTTTTTGGATGTATCGTCATCAAACCCTCTTCTAAATGGAGCTCGTTCTTCGGGAGCCCCTTTGAGACGGCCAATGAAGCCATGTTTTGAATGGTGTCTTTTGTGCCCCGCTGATGATTGTGGCCGGACATTTGCGAGAGACTTCAGCGACCGCGAAGATCCGGGTCGGCTAAGTTGTGGCAATCCTATCTCTAGCACAGCCGAGTTGCGATTTGATTCATGCACCCAACGGGTGGCAGGAATTGCCATCATCGGAGTAACGCTGGGGCGATCTCCGCCTGGAGGTTCTGATGCAGCTATTGCTGAATCGCCGTCCCTCGTCGGCTGTGACGGTGAGCCTTGGCCGGGCTTTGATTGGCTAGGGCCAAAAATTCTCGGTATGAATGACTGCTCATCACCAGAGTCGTCTGATGCACTGCCTTCAAGGCGACGATTCATTGCTTCCAAACAACGCTTGCAAACACGTAGAGTGCCCTGCACGCCAAACTTTTCTCCTGACACGAGCTTTGTACACTTTGAATCAAAAATGCAGCCACAAGTTCTGCAGTGGTGTTTCCTCCTGAATGCAGAAAAGGGTGCTTGACAAAGGTGGCATTCTTTTACGGTGTCGTCCTTCATCCAAAGCTCTCTGCTCAGTACATAGCGTCCCATTTTGTCCAGTTGGGCGCTCATGTGGTCAGATGCACCTTCGTGGGAAGTTGTTGAGCCAGGATCGCGTGCATCTCCAGACATGAAGCGTGCGTGACCACTGTGATGGGCAAACGCCTTGTGGTAGTTTGAATCAGCAGTTGGCATTTCGACGGGGCTGTGCTGAGTTCCGGCCCGGTCGAGTGAAGAATCGCGGGACACCGAGTATGCTGTAGATCGAGAGCGAGTTATTCGGTCAATGATGGCAGGTTTTCGTCTCAGCTGATCGGGGCTCAGCATGGATGAGCTTGCAGAGGGGGTGCGTGTGTGCTTTCCTGGAGCAGAGGGTATTTGTTGATGCGGTGACATGGTGGACGCATCCACACTTCCATCGTAACTAGAAGCCTCGTCTGTCTTTGCAATAGGCGGCAGCCTCCCCTCACTAACGTCAAAGCTGGCTACATCTAGTATTGGGAGGCTGTGGTGGGTATCACTTCGCCCGAGACTTCGACGGGGCGGCTCTTTGCCACCACTGTCTTCTGTTCGAACCGTGCTGCGGCTGGCATCTCTCTGTGAATTTGTTTGACTTGTAGTAGAACCGTCTACACGATCGAGGGTGGAAGAGCTCTTGGGCTTGCTTCCCAAAGTTACGCGCGCGTATGACGACGATGGCTTCGGCGTAGTAATGAGCCCCGCACTACCTCTAGACGACGGTGGCTGCAGGCTGCGGCTCTCTCCAGAGGCACCGGCGTAGCTGGAGGGATCTTCCGTCGCTGAGACGGACTGTGAGGATTCTGGAACGGTGGTGATGACGCTGTCGCTTCGATTCAGGGAGGAAACGGAGTTCTTGGAGAAATGACTGCCTGAAAGCGATGTCCGTTTCGAAGCTGTCTCTATCGTCGTGTCGTCGTCTCGGCTCGTCGTTTTTGTTGGGCTAACGGCACCGACTGCCTCTCGAAGCCTAGTATAAAGCCCGCTGAGGCCGTGGTGAACAATGTCTCCGGTCGAGGCCTTGCCTTCGGCTCCGGGCGAGGCTCGAGGCGGTGGAGCAAAATCATTGAAGGTGGTGAGAGCATTGGACTGGCTTGCCGAGTTGTGTATCTTGTCAAGGGTATTCGACATTTGCTCCTTGTCAATCATGGAACTGGCGGAGACGGAGTTTACAGAGTCGCGTCGAGTTCTTCGAGTAAATGGTGAGTCACGGGCGGACGCTGGAGACCCAGGCGGCTTCGTTGTTGTACTGCTCGCCATGGTGAAGACGACGCAAGCGCCAAGGTATCGATAGTATGCCCTTGAACGGCTCACAAAGATTTCTATACCAGCTTCATATGTTCATGGTTCTTCTGCGCGGCGGCCAAGCAGTGCGTCTTATGTTGGATACGGCTTCGATCGCGGCTGGATTGGGAGGTGGCCTAGCCGAAGCCGGGTGGGAGTCTGGAGCTACAAACAGGGCGTGACGAGGCAAACTCTTGGTCGGAAATCCTGCGCTATGTATAGCGCGGGAGAGTATCTGGTGCTGACGCTGGCGGCTGCGGAGAATTTTCAAGATATGTGATGCGGTGGCTGCTTCGCAATGCAGCAGCTTGCATCCGTCTGGTTGGCAGCTTGGCAGCCACGCCACGAGCTACCAGTGCAGGCAGCTGGAGTTATGGAGCTTGATATCTGCACAAGCGTACGGTGCGGCTCCACCAAGTGACGCCACTCCTCTACGCGTTAAAAACCACGACCCATCGCGTTGCACTAGCCACCGCCTTCACGAGACGACGACAGAGGCTGTCTTATTTCCAGAAACTATCGCAAAGATCTGATGGTACTACGATGATGAATTGATTGATTCACGCTCTGCCAAGGTCTCATACGGCGGCGCATCTGAGGTGCACCCAGAAACTGCACAAATGTCCTACAGTGCATCACAGTTCGAGGACATCACTGCTGCCATACACTGCAAAAATGGCAAGAAAATCCCAAAAGATCAGGAGGCACTGCTTGTAAAAGACTCATCATGGATACATCAATTGAGAACAAGACCTCATGGCGTGGTCAATGTGCCTGACCACGTGCTTCAGACAGTAACGACAGCACATGAAGCACGTTCCAAGCAGATGTCCAGCCACGCTGTCCAGCCCGTCGAGCATGCAACACCTGAGATGGCAGAGCCGTCACAGTCTTGCAGTACGTCTGAATCCTCTCCAGAGCGCCATCTCTCCGGTTGGTCGGCATCACCAGATGAGCGTCGCCCTGAGCAGCATGAGAGGTCAGCATCACCAGATGAGCGTCGCCCTGAGCAGCATGAGAGGTCGGCATCACCACATGAACGTCGCCCTGAGCAGCATGAGAGATCTCCATCACCAGATGAGCGTCGCCCTGAGCAGAATGAGAGGTCGGCATCACCAGATGAGCGTCTCCCTGAGCAGAATGAGAGGTCGGCATCACCACATGAGCGTCGCCCTGAGCAGCATGAGAAGCCCGAATCATCGCTTGTTGAAGAGACGCCCCATCCTCAGCATGCTCGAGCACAATATCGGAGAGCATCCTTGATTTGGAAGAGGGTCCCTTGCCCGCCGCTCACGTCAAGCGCTGAAGAGGAAGAGGAAATGGAAGTACGTGTGCCATGCGGCAAGGATGACCAATATGAACAGCGAGGGGATGCGGCTGAGGACCACGACGAGGTTCCTCGCCGATACTCCAATCAACAATTACAAAGACCTAATCTACAGGTTACAAACACGCCACCATGCGCGCAGCCAGGTGATATCGTCATTCCAGCAACAGCCATTGCAGGGAAAGCGACATGGGCTGGCCATGATGCAAGGCCACGGCCAGTCAAACGATTTAAGCCGGTACACTTAGAAAGCCCGATCAAGCCCAGGGAGGGAGGCATGGTCACAAGGAGCGGTCGCATGCAGTCGTTGAAGCATCTGGAGGTTACAGAGACACAAGAGACGGCCGTGTCCAGCTCCATTGTGCCTGCGACGCTGACACAGACACAAACCCAAAATGTCACCAGCGCAACAGAAAAGATTGCTCAAGATGCACCAGCAGAGAGACATGACAGTGAGAGCTCGGCTCCCGTCGCCGAAGAAGCACCCTCGTTGTCGGCTGAGCTTTTGAGCGTCAAATCACACTTGTCGGGCACCGAGGAGGGCATGGAAGATGGTCGGAATCATACGCCGACGCCTCTAGATGAATTCGCCGCCGCATACCCAGACTATTACGAGTCGTATAGCGGAACGCAGCGCAACTTTGTCAAGGCCTGCCTCTGTTTGGAATACCTGCGAGCCGAGCGCTGCCTGCGAGACTACCTATACGACGAGTTTATTCGCCTATTTACGTACAAATATCTAGACTACGTTTGTAACGCGAGACCGGATCAGGAGCCGCTTCCGGCCGTTGAGTGGTTCAACATTCAAAAGGGCCGGCCACTGTACCTTGGGCAAATCATCAACAACGATAATCTCAAGCATGTGTTGGAATTTTACGACGAGGAAGTTGCGGCGATCCGCAGTCTCGTGGTACAAAGTTCGGAGGTTGAGACGACAGAAAGTGCGGCGTCACCAAGGACGACAGAGTCGGATACAGCATCGCCAACGCCACTACCAGAAGCAGCACAAGATATGATGGAGGTCGACACCGTTGCGCCAGAAACAGAGATTGATCCAGATGATGTGGTGAGTCGTAAAATGCCAGCACAGGACGAAGTTGAGCATCAACGGCTCATCTCTCAGCCGGAGCCTATCCCTCCCAGCAACGCTTTGGTTGGGAGGAATGTCGCCTCGACGCCGAAACCGGCCGCCTTTGTGGCAAGTTCCGCGACCATCCCACAAGCAGCATCGCCGCAACTGGGAAGCAGGGTCTTTTCGACCGTTCCGCCGTCGTCGGCGAGGTCCAACGCGCCCGTGGGCACACAATATATGCAGCAGCTTTTTACAATGCAAGCGCCTGCGGGCGAGGAGGAGAAGCGCCTGCGGAGGGAGAGGATACGCGCGGCCGTGCGGAACAGGGCCTCGAACAGCGCTCGTAGTGTGAGCAGCAAAGCAGGTTCTGTCGTCTAGCGTGGAAGTGCATATGTGACGGGCGCTTGTGGTGACAGGCCGGATACCCAGCGATTCTCACAATGACGGATATCAGCTCATTATTGGATAAAATGAATTGGTTCATTCGTAATTTTATTATTTGTATCGTGATGGGCGTGTGCAGAGTATCTAGAGTGAGCCGTGTCAAACGAGCAGTAGTCCAGACAGTATAAGCAAATATATATCCTGGGGAGCCTGGTATCCCTTTTTTAGTTTTTTTTCGTTCTCTCCTTGAGGAGTATAGTAGTCATCTAAGTGAAATCTTGGCCGGCTGCCCTTTCTCTTTTCTTGCAATTGCGAACAAATTCAGGCGACAAAAGGGTCGAAGGCGAAACGTATGGCGGTGTGTGAGAAAGAAGAAGGAGAAGGAGACGGAGATGGAGATGGAGAAAGAAAAGAAGAATGCTCACGCCCGCTGATCACGCATCATCGTTAGGGGCGGCTTCCTTGGCGGCTGTGGTGGTGGCCTCTTGGTCCTTTTTCTGCTGCTGCCGGGCCTCCTCCTCGGGCGTCAGGGTGCGCAGCTGGAGGGCGTGGATGCCGCCCTCGCGGGCCATTTCCTCGCTAAGCAGGGCGTAAATCATTCTGTGGCGGGCGGGCTGCATCTTGGACTTGAAGGCGTCTGATGTGATGACGAGGCTGGTTGCATGGGAGCGGTCAGTCAGCGAGTGTTCTTGCGGTGAAGGACATGGGAATCCTTCCTTTCATGTCCATCTCTCGTTTTCGACAGAAGAAGAAGAGGAAGAAGAAGAAGCAGAAAAATGGCAAAAAAAAAATTTAAACTGACCGGAAATGAGTCTCCTTGGAGGTGCTGCCCTGCATGGCCTTGTGGTGAGAATGGAGGTGAGAGTCGTTGTAAATCTCCAGCGTCATGGGATTGAGCGCCGCGGTGATCTGTCGACGCCCGTGAGTGTCAGCGCATCAGGGCATTGAATGAGCGGCGGAAGCTTTTCGGGGGGGGATTCAGCAACTACCTTGGCGCGAATGGTATCTTCGATGGGGGTCGCGGATCCCATGGTAGAGAATTGTCTTCCGACAGAGGAGAAACCGAGGGCGTATCTGCGCAACATCCGGGGCGGCTCTGCGAAACTTTTTTCTGTGCTGGCTGGTGGTGGTGGTGTGTGTGTGTGTGTGTGTGTGTGGAAGCGAGATGTAAATTTACGGGCTGCGCCAATGGTCGAGCCGCAGAGTAACAATTGTCTCGGCGTCGCCAATTGATGACAGCAGATGCGCAAAAGAGATGAGAATTGATTATAGAATTAGAGATTGAGATTCTGGCAGGATGAGAATTTGAGGACTGGTGAGTTTTAGGGACGGCAACGGCAGCAGCGGACAAGGTTCAAGCCAGTCTGTCGGGTTGTGTGCGTGGGGAACGTGAGGTGGCGGTAGACAGATAGAAGACGAGTGAGGAAGTAAAAGAAGAAAAGATGAGTGTTTAAGAGACACGAGGTATATAGCTATATTTACTTTTTTTTTTTTTTGTCTATATTCTGCTATATTTATTTTTCCCATTTTAACGCTCCTGGCCGTCCGAGTGTGGTGTTATCTATAATGTAGCCAAGGTAGTGCTACGCCACTAAGCGGGCGACGACTCGACTTCGGTCAAGTCGGTGAGAAACCCTCCCAACAGCATCAACAACCGCCCCGTGACAACTAAACGAGGAGTATTTCTCGGCGCCCAAGTGCAAACTACACCTCTTCTTTTTTTTTTTCCCTGTTATTTCTATTTTTTTCTCTTTTTATACTTATTTTTTTATCATGTATTATTATCGAAACCACGCCACTGGGCGGACGGACGGACAGGCCGCATGCCTGCTAGCCCCAGGCAAAGCGTACAGGGGGTGCAGCAGCAAAGGGCCTTCTTCCCAGGCGGTGACGAACTGATGAAGCGTCTGAAGCCGTTCAGCTCTCTCCCGTCATACTGCTGCTGCATGAAAAAGCAATTCAAGTCTAGTACAGATTAACAGCGTAGCCTAGTTATGCCATTGGGCTTGTCGCGCAAAAGGTCTGTAGATGAGGCGGGCGGCTGTCATTGGCCGAGGCTCGATGAAGAGTGAGTAACCCCCCCCCCTCTCCCACCCAGTGACTTATCTCGTGCACGCGTGCATGCAACTTGTACATGGCAAGGCTGGTTGTGCGTTGTGCGTGTGCGTTCAACTATTTTGGCGAAAAAGCAATCGTCAATATCAGAGACATGGCTGGGCGGTGATGCCTACCAGGATACATAGCTGCAGCTATTGCGTGTTTGCGCTCACATGGCAGAGGACAGGGGAAAACAATCAAAAAAATAAAAGTTGATAAAAATGATAGAAATGACAAAAACGATAAAAAAAGAGTAGACGAGCATTGTTGATTTTATTTTTCCCGCCGCTTTCACGAACAAAGAGTTCATGAGAATAATCAACCCGTCCCGTCGGTGCTGGCTTGCATCTTGCTGAACCGCGCACCGCATGCCTGGCACAGCATACCGCACGATGATGCAGTCAGCCGTATTGCTGTCCCGAGGGCGCGGACTAGGTACTAGGTAGGTAGTCTAGCTCTGCCAGTCTGGATATAACTCGAGTCACCCTTGCGAAGCATGTTTACCGACAGATGGATACCCAAAAAAGGCAGCTATCGACAGAGAAGAAGAAAAAATTGGCACAGGACAAGACAGGACAAGACGAGACCAGCCAACAATGCCCGCCTTTTTCGGTTGTTCCGTGATACATGTGCCTACCAGGACAGTGGCGGTGTGCCAGGTCTACTATTTACCTCCTACAAAGAGAAAAAACTGCCGACACGCACCGCTCAGTAGTTTTCCCTCCGAGAGACATGGACAGCCCGCCGTAATATCATCACTGTTTTTTTTAATTAATTATTCCCTTTTTCCTTCTGAATATGTATTTCGTGAAAATCACTTCCCATTTGATTGGATGCCAAATCCGCGGCAAGCTGCATGTCTTTGTGCTGTCGCCGCCCTCTGCGGAGAAGGAAGGCTTGCCGTGCCACGCGAGTTGGTGGAGCTTGAATTGATTCGATGCGACACTTGCGATATCACCTCTCGTTGATACACGTATTCCGTAGACGGTGATTCTATCCTTCATGCAGTGCAAGTCGTTCATGTAAAAAGAAATGCAACCCTATCAGAGACCAAGGAGGGCGAGGTGGTCTAGAACCTCGGTGGTTTCGGCGTGGGTTCAAGACTGAAAAACAATGAGTGCAAGGTTTTTGGCACAATTGCCCCTCGAATAAAGTAGAAGAATTATTAATTATAAAAGAATACCAAGAATTCTGCGACGACTTCTAGAGCATCTCACTTTGGCCTTGCTGGCGGCGTTCCCCCACTTGTTGCTCGAACGACTCCACGTTATCCGATCTCTGTTGTAGCTTTGTCATTTATTATAGCGCCAGTTCGCAACATATTTAGCACCAAAGCTTATATTCACACTTGACTCTATGTACTTTGAACTGCCTGTATACCTACCTAGGTAGTCTACCACGAAACCCAGAACGCCCGGTCTGGCTGGTCAGCACTGCCGCTCTTGCTCAGGCTTTAATCACTCATCGTATCATCACGGCCTGAGAGGTGTCCTCACGCTGCACTGGTAAGGCGGCTGGTGTCGGCCCCATAAAATTTTCCCATTGGCTGCCCTTGAGCACGACCACTCGTCTTGATCAACCCCGCCCTCGATCTCGACCTTTTCAGTCAAGCAACAAACATCATTCGAATTGACTCGCGTCCCTCAGGTTGAACGCCAATTGCTATAACCACGCGCTCTACCCTAAACTAGCTCCATCAGTTCCATCGAGCTTGAAATCGCAACGAATAAACAAACGCAACGATCGCGACGAGCGGCGAGAACAAATACTCCAACATGGCTGAAAAAAAGACGGACGCCCCGGCAACCAATATGCTCTGGGGTGGCAGGTTTACAGGTTCAATTATCCCCGGACACAAGCTTCAGATCCAGTATACTAACCTTGCCATGCCCAGGTGGGATTGATCCGCTTATGCACAAGTATAATGCCTCTATTGGATACGATAAGGCTCTCTACAGAGAGGACATTCTTGGGTCGATTGCTTTCGCCAGGGCCAACTCAAA
Source organism: Beauveria asiatica (assembly GCA_038367545.1). Classification (NCBI taxonomy): domain Eukaryota; kingdom Fungi; phylum Ascomycota; class Sordariomycetes; order Hypocreales; family Cordycipitaceae; genus Beauveria; species Beauveria asiatica. Next base: position 16,404 of record JAAHCF010000051.1, on the reverse strand, counting down.
GGTCGGCATTATCACCGAAGACGAATTCAAGATGATCGAGCGTGGTCTTCTTAAAGTGATGGAAGAATGGAAGCAAGGAACCTTTACTATTATGCCGAATGACGAAGACGTGAGACGCTGGCCCACGCCGCTTAACCTCCCGAGACTAACACAATAAATCAGATTCATACTGCAAACGAGCGTCGATTAGGAGAGGTCATCGGAAAGGACACCGCTGGCAAGCTGCACACAGGTCGCAGCCGCAACGAGCAGGTCGTCTGTGATATGCGCATGTGGCTACGTGACCGCATCCGTGAAATCGACAGCCAACTCGTCGCTTTCCTTCAAGTCCTCGCCAAACGCGCCGAGGCTGAAATGTAAGCTTAGCACTGCTTCCGGACAAAGTCCCTCACTGAGTAACATCCCCAGCGACTACCTCATGCCCGGCTACACCCACTTACAACGCGCGCAGCCAGTTCGCTGGGCTCAGTGGATCATGTCACATGCTGCTTCGTTTAAGCAGGATCTCGAGCGATTGCGCCAGGTCTTTGAAAGGGTCAACCTCAGCCCTCTTGGTTGTGGCGCATTAGCTGGTAATGTGTTTGGCATCGATCGAGACGCAATAGCCGCGGAGCTTGGTTTCAGCGGAATCACTCTGAACTCCATGAACACTTCAGGCGACCGTGACTTCATCATCGAGTTCCTGGCCTGGAACTCGATATTCACCAGCCATATCAGCAGGTGGGCTGAAGATCTCATCTTATACTCCACTGCCGAGTTTGGGTTTTGTCGTTTGGCGGATCTTTATAGTACCGGTAGCAGGTTCGTTGCATCCATCTCGACTCCCACACAATCCCACAAGACTCTAATCCACGTCCAGTTTAATGCCGAATAAGAAGAACGCCGACAGTTTGGAACTCTTGCGCGGCAAGTCAGGCCGTGCTTTCGGCCAAATGGCTGGGCTGATGATGGTGAGTTCGAATACAAACATGTCAGCTCATGAGTGATCAGGAGCGGATCAAGAGCAGCCATTAACAGATACCTGATAGAGCGTGAAAGGCTTGCCAACTTGCTACAACAAGGACCTTCAGGAGGGGTGGGAACCCATGCTGGATTCAGTCCAGACTGTTTCGGACAGTCTGGGCATCGCCAACGGGGTCATCGCCACCATGACCGTGGGGCCTGAGCGAATGTTGGCTGCCCTAGATAAGACAATGCTTGCCACTGATGTCGCGGAGTGGCTGGTGCGAAACGGATGTCCTTTTAGGGAAGCTCATCACATTTCTGGACGTGTTGTTGCATTATCGGAGAATACAGAAACCTCGATGGATAAGCTAACCCTGGAGCAACTGCAAGCCATCGATTCTCGATTCACGGCGGACATTGTGAAGGCATTCGAATATGAGTCGAGTGTTGAGGCGAAATCGGCCAGGGGCGGTACTAGTCGATCAGCCGTGCTGCAGCAGATTCAGGAACTCCAAGCTATCTTGGTCTGATGGCCCGGTGCAGGATGAGGGTGGAGTAAGGGGATTTGGAACGGACATGACAAATTGCGCATCATGCTGTGAAAAGAGATATGTTTTGAGGGCCTCGACAAATCAAAGAAAAGAACATGACAAGATGGCTGTTTCAACAAACTCGAAGAAAACATCTGTAGATGAACTGGACATGAGGGGAGATGTTCGAGGTGAAGATGCCTTCGTCCATAACTGAAAGGCATCTTTCATTCGAATCGTCCGCGGAATCATCCAATGTATGCTTCTCCTCAATCCTCATTAAGAGACCCCCCGCAGGTTCATCGTCTAGGATGTCCTCCAGAGGTGATGTTGGCTGTTGAAATCTTACTCGCACACATCGCATCTCCAATTGGGCCGAGGTGTAGTACCGTCCATGGCATCGTGACTGTGTATACCGTCTGGTCGTTGAACCACCCAGGAGCCGTCAATGAAATTGACCTGAATAGTCCAAAAGCAGGGATCGTCAATTTTAGCGCCACCTTACCACCTGAAGTGGCCCTCGAAAACCTGCGCACCTTTTTATCTCTTCAATCTGCTTACACCCATCTTCGCTCCCAGACTCCACCTTCATCCAATCCGCAGCTCATCCCCCCTCCCTCTATTACTTCTGCCAACGTTAGCTTCATTCTTCCTCGATAGGCGTTCGACTACGGATACTCGCAAGGTTCCCCTTTCCCCCCCCCCCCCCACACACACATGCGACTCGTCGTACTACGCTCGCACCGTCGTCATCTTATGCCTCCTCACCCATGATTGCGCGATCGGCACTGTCGCGGGCCAACCCGCGACCGACAACGCTCCTTTCCGGCGCCCTCGCTGCTTCCCTTGCCGCCGCTGCCGCCAAGAATCAGGCCACTGCACGCCCCGGACGCCTCCCGTGCATGCTGCCGGCGCATCATCGTCATCGCTACAGGATGCTCTCCACTACCACCACCGCCGCCACGCTCCCGCGCCTCCCCATTCTCGAGGCCGTGGCCGCCCACGACCCCGCGTCCACCGCCGTCGTCCACGCCCTATCGGGCCGCCGCTTCACCTATGGTGAGCTCCTCGGCGACGTCATCCGCGCACGGGAGCGCCTGCGCGAGGCGGTCGGCGGGAAGCCTCTTGCCAGCGAGCGCGTCGCCTTTATGATTGAAAATAGCTACGACTATGTCGGTATGTCTTCTGCACGCCCCCGCCTCCTCCTCGTCTTTCCTCTCCCGCCAGCGTCACACAGCAAAAACCAATCAAATCTTAAAAAAGAAGAAAAAGCACCATGCCGAGAGAAACGAATCGCTAAAGCAAAGCGTCGCCAGTCATGTTCCTAGCCATCTTGGCTGCCCGCGCCATTGCCGTGCCCCTCTCGCCGCCGTTTCCCGTCCCAGAGCTGCAGTACATTCTCGACCAGAGCGCCGCTTCGGTCCTCGTCGCCTCGCCCAAGTTTGCCGCCAAGGCCGCCGAGGTGCTCGCGACAGACCTCAAGCAAAAGCCGGTGTACTTTGAGCTTCCCAAGCACACGGGCGGCGGCGCCACCGAGGCCGTGGCGTTGGCGGACGAAGACGTATCCGGTGCTGGCCTGATGTTGTATACTTCAGGCACCACCAACCGACCAGTAAGACATACATCAAGAACCAAATACCGCAACCCTCACTAAATACATGTTCTAGAAAGGCGTATTGCTGCCCGAAGAGGTGCTGACGGCGCAATGTCGCTCTCTCCACCAAGCATGGCAGTACTCGTCCGCCGACCATCTCCTCCATGTCCTGCCCCTCCATCACATCCACGGCACCGTCAACGCGGTTCTGACGCCCCTATTCGCCGGGTCCTCCATCGAGTTCATGTTTCCTTTTAATGCCGAGGCCGTCTGGAAGCGCTTCGCCGCACCCTTCCTCCCCACCAACGGCACCAACAGTACTACCACACCTCCCGTCACCTTCTTCACCGTCGTACCCACCGTCTACAGCCGCCTCCTCGCCAGCCACAAGGCCCTCTCCCCCGCCATGCAGGCCGCCACGCGCGAGGCCCTCGCGCCGCGGCACCTCCGCGTCAACATCTCCGGGTCCGCCGCGCTTCCGACCCCCGTCAAGGCTGCCTGGGCCGCCCTCAGCGGCGGCAATGTGCTCCTCGAGCGCTACGGCATGACCGAGGTCGGCATGGCCCTCAGCTGCGGCCTCGCCTTTGCCGACCGCGTCGACGCCAGCGTAGGATGGCCCCTGCCTTCCGTCGAGGCTCGCCTCGTCGACATGGATACGGGTGCCGTCATCGAACCCGGCTCCGACGTCGATGCCCACGGCCGCGAGCGCCCCGGCGAGATCCAGCTCCGCGGGCCCACCGTCTTCCGCGAGTACTGGCGCAACCCCGACGCCACCGCCAAGGAATTCGTCAACGACGACGGCGACGGCCGCGGCAAGTGGTTCAAGACGGGCGACGTTGCCGTGCGCCGCCCCGTCGACACCGCCGGCCACAACAGCGCCACCACCCAGCACCAGAGCTGGGCGCGGGGACCCATGTACTTTATCCTCGGCCGCAAGACGGCCGACATCATCAAGACGGGCGGCGAAAAGGTCAGCGCCCTCGAGGTCGAGCGCGAGCTGCTCTCGCTGCCCGAGGTCGCCGAGGCCGCCGTCGTCGCCGTCCCCAGCGGCAGCTGGGGCCAAAAGGTCGGCGCCGTCGTCATCCTCGATCAAGAGCACGCCACCCGGTGGACGCCTCTCGAGATGCGCCGCGCCCTCAAAAGCAGGCTCGCCGCCTACAAGATCCCCCAGGTCATGAAGATTGTCGACCACATTCCCCGCAACGCCATGGGCAAGATTAACAAGAAGCAGCTCGTCAAGGCCGTCTTTGTCGACGAGACGAGCGGCGACGAACTGTAGCCGACTAGCATCACGTGCCATTGTATATAATGATCCAAAACACATAAATACTTAGTAAAATGCCTTCTCTCAGCGAGATCGCCTGTACAACCGACCCCGCTTCAGATACATTCTTGTACAATATTACTCGATTCAACGACGGACAAAAGTATTAGAAATCTATTTTGGTGGCAACGCATGACGACCAAGCATCTCCTGCTTCGAGTAGCCCCTAATGCGATCATGAATAAACTTCCTAGCAACGCCGCCATGATACTAACAAGACAAGAAAGACAGTTTTCTCTCTTCCCAATACTGATGTGGCCTAGACCGGTCATCAGGAATTTCACTCAAGCGGCAGACTCGGCTTCTGCACAATGCAGCCTGCCTCTCGCCGTCTTCCAATTTTAAATCACAAGAATGAGCGCACTGTTGCGCTGCAGCTCAGACTCGCAAAAAAAGGTTTTCTGGCTTCATTCAAACGACGTGCTTAGCCTTGGCTCTCGTGCTACCAGCATGGGCGCTGTCCATGTGTCCTGAAAAGTCGACCTGCTCGCTGTTGGGCAGCTCTAGAACCTCTTTGAAGCGCCGGCCAACGCTCAGGAGTATATCGCGGCCCTTTTCGTTCGAACGGCCCTTGCCACCGGCGACATCACCATCTCCGCGGCCAGGGATACTCCTACCAAGGGTACGAGTCCAGACACCGATACGATAAAAAGCCTTGCGGACATTGACAACTACGCCCATGACCTCACCATCCTCTTCCTCCTCGAGAGTCTCGCCGATAGCGGCCATGACAACCTGCAGCCAGAGACGATCGACGTCGACGTTGCGCTTGTCCTTGTACTGGTAAGACCACTTGCCACCATGCTTATTCTGGGGGTCTTCCCACTCAGGTCGCACGCCGGCCTTGAATAGGTGGTAGTCGGACTTGAGGGCGAGCTCCGAAACGGGAGCAACATTGTTCTGTCGGTGAATTAGATGCATGGTTAGCCTTGTTAAAGGGAATTCACTTACATAAACACCCCAGAACTCCTCGACAGAGTCAAATGTAATCACTTCCTTGAGCAGGTCATTCCAATTGTCGCTCTGTCGCATCATGTTAGCAATTAGATACTAATGAGGCGCACTGTAACTTCTGCATTGGTGAGTACCTTTCCACTTGGGGGCTTAGTGAACCAAAGGGTCCATTTGTTCTGAAGCGGGTGCTTGACGTTGAAGTTATCCTTGTCGTGGAACACGGTGACGGGCTTGCCCGAGTCAACAGCATCAGATTCTTCCTTTCCATTCGGGGAGATGGGAATTGTAGACAAATCGACTTGTTTATCCATGTTGGTGGCTTCTGCGGCGGCGGTAGCCATGATTGCCGTGTGTTATGTGGATGGAGGAAAAGAGATTCGGAAAGGCGGGAGTCGGCTCGCAATATGCAGCGGGGTGCAGAGGTCGACCAAGAATGCAGACGCAGGAAGTAGCTCTGCTTCGTTCCTTCTTTGTCGGTGTTGCTGCGGCTTTGCACCAGGCAAAGCAGTCAGAGAGAGGGCGGTCGGGTGGGGGTTGAGATGATGCGAAATTAGAGAAGGTAGGTATGAGGCGAGGTCCTGCTCACGTTTGAATAACTAGAACTTGGCCGCTGCGAGAAAAATTATTGGCGGGTGCGCCTCATCATTGTGGCTGGTGGCGCCACAAAATAGTTAGCAGCCACAATCCACATTCACAACAGTTTCACTTTAATACTGTCGCTGCAGCAAACAGAAGTGATCTAAGAACCTGGACGACAGCGAACCTTGATTTAACTGAAAATTCTGAGTTGAATTTGCCGAGTTCCAAATGCGCCAGTCGGTGCACCACTACGATCGGAATGCTCTTCCCGCTACCCTGGATATAAGGACGTTGTGTGCTCAGCAGAGTAGACGCCCCCAGCAAGATGAAGTTCGGTACTAAGTTTATGCAATGTTGTTTCTCTTCGCAGGTGTTGTTTATTCTATTGGTGCAAGTGTTGTGGCTACTGCTTTAAGTCAAGTGCGGGCTCATTCACATTGTCGTCTTTTGATTGATAAATGATCAGCATTGTGCATGTCGACTACGTCTTTTGACATAACTGATACCAAAAACTCCAAAAACTCCAAAAAAAGAACACGGGTCTGTCTAATCATAGCTAAGAAAAGAAAGCCTTTGAATGAAGAAAAAAAGTCTCAAATTAGCCTGGCAATAGAAGGCAGTCTGACTGATTATTTCTGGTTTTTAAAAACGCCAAAGCCTCCAAACACCCCCGCGAACCGACAACTGCTAACGCTCTTGATAAAAAAAAGAAAACGCTGGTCCACACAGGGATTGAACCTGTGACCTTCGCATTACTATATATTGGTGGTTGATTACCGATATTAGTACGACGCTCTAACCGACTGAGCTAGTAGACCCACGTGATTTGATGGCTGCGACGTCTGATATTAATATATATATAGCCTATGATGGCTAAAAATAGGATCTCGCACTCTGATTTTCGATACTCGGCCACTCTACGGATTATCATTCTCTTGTATGGAGTACTTGTGGCTGCATCCGGATGGGTGCTTTTACCGTGTCATTTGGCTTTGCTCAATCGCCACATGAAAATGTACCATTTTAACCGAATCACTAAAGTTTTCAAGCAGAGTTAGTTCTGCACGCAACTCAAATGTTGTTAGCTAGTCAACGCTTATACTCTAATCCTTATCCTGCACACTATTTAAATAGCTATCTTCGTTATTAGTCTGGCTGGCTTATTATTATGAGCCACCCACAGATTTCCCCTTGGCGCTACGGGCCGCCACTGTGAATGAATCCACCAATCCACCAACGGCCTACGGAGTACGGATTACAGTAGGCAAGTATTACCAGTACCTTACGGTGCTTACCTGTATTGTCCTCGCCAGCCACTGCTCAGCCACTTTATTGTTGAGGCGCATGGTCAGTGTTTCAGAAAAGCATCTTGGTCTGCAATCCTCATCGTCGAATCTACTGGTTGACAATTGTATTCATTCTCGATGGGAAAATTAAAGTCATGAATACTATCAGCTGCTAGCAAAATCACTGCATCTGGCTCGATGGATGCGGTACCTAGGCCTTACCCTTGTCCTGCAGCTCACGCCTAGAACCTTGCTCTCCAGCCACCTCTTTTTGCTGTGTAACTCGACACAGCCCGACGCCTCTCGACCCGTCAGCTCAAGTTGGCTCTTCCTAATGCTGCCCGACCGCTTCTTCCACCTGCGTTTGATGCTTGCTCTTCCTGCGAGTCATTGACTCAATACGGAACCAACCATACTGCTACCTGATCTACCACTGCTGCAAGTACCTGTCGGCTGGCCCTGTCGTCAGTCTGGCCATCCTGGATGTCGCAGTGAGTGATTCGCAGCTAACCAAGCTTCGCCAGTGCTCCTGCTACAACTCATCGTTGACAATTCCTGTGCTTCAGCATCTCCATTATCCTTTCGTGCATATTAACCTTGGCCATCGTGCCAAGCTGGGCCCTTCAGCTTACCGAAGCTCCACCTTGTCCATCTCAAAGTATCCGAGCGATACTTAGTTACTGTGTGCTCCTTGCCGTCTCAGGCGTGTGCCGGGGTGTGTTGAAGTCAGGTCTGCAGGTTTAACCTTCTGCCTGGCTGGAGCTTTGCGTGCGGATACTCAGCCCACCTTGCATGTACATAACTTATTCTGCATTTGCATTATTTCTATAGGATACTCACCGGCCTTGTTCCTCGACTTACGCGGCCGACATGTCGGCCCAAAACTGGGGCGACCTGCCCAAGCACAAGAGAGGCGGTCACCAGCGCCGGTCTAGCGAGTATGAAATCCCCCCGACTGAACAGAGACAATCCTTAGATAGTCAACCTCCACGACGGACGAATCGTACATCGATACAAACGGCCTATACCGAAGCCCCTTCCGAATCAATATTTGCGCCGGGTTCGCCAACGGCCTCCTGTGTTACTCCTCAGGGTTTGGCTCCACGACCACCTTCATACCAGAGGGCTGGCTTCACAGACTTCGCTCCGGACAGCTCCGATCATAAGCCACGTCGGATGCCGTACGACGAGGAGTACTTCTTGCAAGCCTCCCCATCCCTGCCAGAAGCGCCCGATCTTCCTCGCGGACCGCCAGTTAGCTTTCGAGAGCCATACGTGCCAATCGCGATGCCCCAGACTACGGTCACCAGGCACGACCCGGTATCGCACCATCAGCCTCATACAGGTAACTCGAACGAACAGTCGTACTCTACATATCCTGCTATGCCTCTGGCAACAGCTCATGCGCCAGCGGCTGCTTCCACCGGCGACGATGCTCGCCGTCGCGTCGCTGATGTTTCTGGGCAACCTCGAAGGACTTCTACAAGCACAACGTCTGATCGACGCAAAATGTTGGCCACCAATCGCTCACCGCTGCAAAATCTGGAGCTGACGCTGGACAGCATGACAAAGGAAGAAAAACGAGCCCGCGTGGAAGCTGCAGAGCAACGAGCTAGGCAGCGGGCAGCCAAAAATGACCAGGCTCCGTCTGGCTCTGCTCCCGCCAACGGCCCGATTACACCCCATGATGTCGGCACCAAACAGCCCATACAACAAGCATTACCTAGGCAGCAGGCTGTCGAGAAGGCTGCCGCTCAAAGGCCACGGCCTGCAGCGCATCGCGACTGGACACAGCAAATGCAGCCAGATAGCCTGACACCCATTTCGACTGGGCACCAACTGGCAGAAGAGCCTGATCAGTCACAGGGCCAGCCTTCTTCGAATATACCCCAACGAAACCTAAGCTTCAAGGATCGTGCTGCCAGATCGCCCGTTGCTCCCCGAGATGCGGAGATGCTCGACCCTATAAAGCAAAGGGCTTCGCCTCTGGCACCCCCCAATCCGGTGAATCGCACAGGAAGCAATCGACTCGGACAAGAGCCGCAAGATAAATTTCAACAGTATCGTCGCATTGCCTCCGAAGCGGTTCCTCGCAACTATTCCCCCCTCGTGCCTGTATCTGGCAACGCTTTTTCTCGCTCCGCCAGGAACAAGGAATTACCGCCAATTCCAGTATCTGACGACCGCAATGGCAACCACGGTATGAAGGATTTACAACAACACCAAGCGACGAACGACGCAACCCCACAAAGCATTCAACGTCGGGCTACAGAGCCGAACTATGGTCGCCAATACGCGGCAGATCAGAGATACCCAGCAGCCGCGGCTCAACAAGAATTTCCTGCGACAACTTACTCTGGGGAACTGCACTCGGAAGATGGTATAGCTCTTGCCCGGAGGCGACTTGAAAGAGGTGACAGTGATGATGAGCCGACAAAAGAGAACCAACATCGTCTAGGCAACATGCTCTTTTCTAACCCAGATACCCTACGTCCTGGAGAAGGCTTGTATAAGCCGCCAGAATGGTTGGATGAATGGGAAAAGGCAGCTGTTGGAACGCTGTCTGGACCGCTTCTAGATGTTCACACCGAAAACTCCTCACCGGATGGTTACAGGGCATGGTGGGAGGGAGAAAAAGGTCGCCACACCAATGCGACAGCTCGTCTCCGAAAGGCGGAAGCTTTTGACGGAGAGTATGATGATACCACTGAGCCCACGCGATTCAAGCCTCAACTCTACCTGAAGTGTGGCCCACTTCTGAGATACTGCGGTATACGCAAGGAAGCTATTCCTTCCAGGTCGCAACGAGGCCATCCTGTATCTGAACGGGAAATGTGGCGCGGTAGCATCCTGATCGTCACAAAAGACTCTGATTCTTCTTATGAAATCGCTCCGATGCTTCGCCTATTTGTGCAGGACATTGGCATTTTGCCACCGGCTCCGCACCACGTCAAAGGGGACCTATCACCGGAATATGTTGATCCCATAGCTGGCCACCCAAAACTCGGCCGCCGCGGAGAAACGCTTTACGTGCGTCCTGTTGAGCACTTGCAAGAAGGCAAGGATCTTTCAATGGACGAAACTGAAAATGGGTTATTCGAGATGACGCGAAGCCCCCCCGATGTGCAGCCCCCGGACGGTTCACCTGATGTTCCCGGGTCCTTTGCTAGTCGCAAAAGCCAAGCGGGCCTTGATGGTGAGAAGGCGCAGAAATACAAGGACGTACGTGGGTTTCGACTCCATACCGAAAGAGGGTACACCTTTTGGCGCTTCAATGTCGAGATTGAGCTTCGACAAAAGCAGCAGCGTATTGCTTATCGCATAAATCGAGGACCATGCATGGCCTTCTGGGTACCTCCGAGGGGACAGACGATGAACATCATGTTTCACAGTTGCAATGGCTTCAGCTTGAGCGCGAAGCCAGATGACTTCAGCGGCCCGGATCCCATGTGGCGTGACGTTCTCAATACACACCAAACGAAGCCATTCCACGTAATGATTGGCGGTGGTGACCAAATTTATAATGACTGCGTGGCCGATCAATGTGAGCTGTTTGGAGACTGGCTCGATATGAGAAACCCCTTCGACAAACATCACACGCAATTTACTCTGGAGATGCAGAATCAACTGGAGGAATTTTACCTGGAACGGTATTGCATGTGGTTCTCACAAGGTCTCTTTGGGTTGGCCACATCTCAGATTCCCATGGTCAATATGTACGATGATCATGATGTCTTTGATGGCTACGGCTCCTACCCTGACCACGACATGAAGTCACCGGTGTTTTCTGGCCTCGGTGCAGTTGCTTTCAAGTACTACATGCTATTCCAACATCAAAGTGTTATACCGGAAACGGAGACATCGGAGCCGAGCTGGATTCTGGGACTCAACCCTGGTCCATATATTCATGAGCTTAGTCGCAGTATCTACGTCTCCATGGGCGGCAAAACCGCCTTGCTGGCCGTGGACACACGCACCGAGCGAACAGAACATGACGTCATTGACGAGAAGACATGGGAGAAAATTACCAGCAGGTTGTACCTTGAAGTCCGCAAAGGGCAGGTCGAGCATCTCCTGGTTTTGCTTGGTGTTCCGATTGCATACCCACGAATGGTTTGGCTTGAAAACATCCTGACATCAAGACTTATGGATCCTGTCAAGGCTTTGGGGAGAGCCGGTATTTTCGGTAAAATGCTCAACAACATTGATGGCGGCGTGGAAGTGCTGGATGACCTGAATGACCACTGGACAGCCAAGCATCACAAACAAGAGCGAAGCATTATCGTGGAAGATCTACAAGACCTCGCCATGGACAAGTCGGTACGAGTCACGATTCTCAGCGGTGATGTGCATGTTGCAGCCGTGGGTCAATTCTACTCGAATCCGCAACTTGGACTGGTAAAGCACAAGGACCCGCGATATATGCCCAATATCATTTCGTCAGCGATTGTCAACACGCCGCCCCCGGACATCCTTGCCGATGTTCTCAACAAACGCAATAAAGTTCATCATTTCGATAAGAATACAGACGAAAGCATGATTCCGTTATTCCAGCATGGTCCAGATGGCAAGTCTCGAAACAACAAGCATCTTCTGCCACACAGAAACTGGTGCTCCATTCGCCAGTGGTCTCCTGGGAGTACACCACCACCAACACCGCCTGCGTCTGATGAAGAGCGCAGTGCAAGTCCTCCGCGAGCGACAGGAGGTGGTGGAATGCTTCGTCGCTTTTCACTCAGCAAGCGCTCGGGTCCAAAGCAATTTGACGGATCTCGCGAGTCGGTTCGCGGCCCACGGCCTCCGATCTCCAGTGGGTTATTTCGAAGCCTCACCAGAAGAAGCTCTGAAAAGGGCACCGGGTCACCAGTCAAAGTCGCAAGAAGCATGTCCCTCGGTAGTACCGATCGACCTAAAACGGGGATCATGGGCTTCATGCGTAGAGGCAGTCAGAGTAGAGCGGCTGAATCCGGTGAAAATGTTGATTCAATACCCCACTGGGGAGCATCAGCGCAAGGTCGTTATCCTAGTCCTTATGGCCAGGCCCAAGACGAGCCTCTTGGTCTTCGCGGCGGCGCTCTCACGAATGATGAGTACTCGGATGGCGATGATGCTTACTTTTCGCCGCGTCCTCCTCAGCTGGCGAAGACGGGGGGCAGTCAGCCGGCAAGCGAGCCCTATGACGACCCAAGGATCAGGCCGTTCCATAGAACTCCGACGGGTCTTACAAGTAAGCAGATGAAGAAGGCGCAAAACTTTTCAGTGGATCTCGAGGGCGGGCTGGATATCTGCTTGAATGTCGAGGTCAGCCCAAAAGACCCTACAGGTATCACGACACCATATCGAATTCTGGTGCCCCGGCTGTATTATGAATATGTTGCAGAAGAGGACTCGTTGTTGGAGACTCAAACTCAGTCCCCATCCCAGTCACAGCCGACTGGGTTCAAGAGGTTTCTGAGCTTTCGCAAGAAACCAGACCCGCCGACAGCAAGATACGACGAGGAGCGTGATTCAGTGGGCGAGCCGGAGCAAGATTCTGAGGACGACTCAACAGAAGCAGGAACGGTTAGACGCCGCTACTGAACACAATGAGGAGCATCCGGTTAAGCATGGCGTTTTGGTTCACAAGTGTACATGACGGTGTTGTCGAGATTATGCACATAGGAAAGAAGTAGAGTTTGACAATCAGTACATACCTAGGTAGTAGTATTTATAGCACAGCAATGCTGTACAAGGATTTCTCTTTGCCGTTGACCACTTGCATTTTTACCGATGATTCCCATATGTGCATAGCTCCTAATTTCGCGCCGCCCCTGATCTAAGTCGTTATTCAATTAGTAAGTGGCGCTCTCGTAAAGGGTGAAGTCCAGTTCTTTGGGCTGCAACGCGGCGTACCTACTCCGTACCTCCGTATTTATTAGTATCTGTTGGTAGGTACGGAGTACATTGGCATCCATGGTGGGGACGCTTAATCGGGCCACCACGTCGCGCAAGTCATCTCAAGACATACTCTCCTTTTCCCTTTGAACAGCTTGCATTTGCGGCTCAGTTGATATTCTTTACTCTTGTTCGGTTCGTGGGAAAGAATTCGAATTTTAATTGACCAGAGTCACTCGTTCATTTCATTCATGCAGGTGATGGCCTAACGTGCCCACCCCCGAAAGCCGCGCCAACCCCCCCTTTGCGGAGAGCCGACAGGCCGCAGCTTTGATCTGCGGACAGCAGCGACTCGACACGGAAGCCTGCCTAGTGCCGACGCGATACATACTACGGCATGGCAAGAGGATTTGATCATAATAGTGCCTCCGATGTGGCCCAGCGACAAGCGCAGAGGGCCCTGGCTTGGTTGCAAGGGCCCGGATTCAGGGCTGCGACAGCCGTGACTCTGACTGTTGCGCACCAGGTGCGCAGGAACTTGGTGGCCAGGAGGCTTTTCAGTCTGCCGCATGCGCTGGTTGCTATTTGGATAGTCATTCTATTCTGGGGTGAGCGGTGGGTGTTTGACAGCAAGGTTGAGAACTGCAGTTGGGATCATTGGGAACAATGGGTAAGTGGTTTTCTTGCGCGACAGAATGGCGTCGGTTGAATCCACGAAACTGACAAGAGCTACGGATAGCCCAAGGGAACACACCCGCACCGCTTGGTTCTCATTGCAGATCCCCAAATCACCGATCCGCACTCATACCCAGGCCGTCCGTGGCCGCTCTCGACGCTGACGGTAACAATCACCGACAATTATCTCCGACGAGGCTACAAGGCGCTCCAGAACCACCTGCAACCCGATAGTGTCTTTTTTCTAGGAGACCTGTTTGATGGTGGCCGCGAATGGAAAACACGACAGGAAGGGTTCGTCGACCCGAAATGGGGCAAGGAACGATCTGGAGAGGAGAAGAAATGGGTCAAAACATGGCATCGCAAGTACGGCGAGGATTACTGGGTGCGTGAATACCAGCGCTTTGGCGAAATATTCTTTGACAACTTCAACGCTGGGGGCAACGTACCAGGCCCGTACCAGAGAGGACGTCGCCTGGTCGCCAGCTTGCCCGGAAACCACGACCTCGGTTTTGGCGCGCAGGTGCAGGTTCCAGTGCGCAATCGGTTCAGCGCCTATTTTGGCGACGTCAACCGCGTGGACGTTGTGGGAAATCACAGTATTGTCTCGGTTGACACGGTCTCGCTGAGCGCCGACAGTTCAGAGTACCGATCGTCGCACGACCTGGAGCCCATCTACGGCCCTGTCAACGAGTTCTTGGAGGAAGTTCAGTCAACGAAGCGCAGACTTGCGATGGATGAACTCAAAGTATGGCATGACATTGATGGTGATTCCCGCTTCCAGCACCAGGTTGTGGATCTTGAATCGTCGGACACGACCCGATGGCCCAGAGACCCCGGTCCTGGCCATGCCGAGTTCCCCACGATTCTGCTGACGCATGTGCCGCTGTATCGCAATCCTGGAACTCCTTGTGGTCCTATGCGCGAACATTGGCCGCCGGCGAAGCGACCCAAGGGCCAAAGCGAACCTGTCAACCCCGACAACGGCAACGCCATTAGCGTCGTCGCTGGCTACCAGTACCAGAACGTACTCAGCGAAGAGGACTCTGTCAAGTTGATCAAGAGTGTCGGCAACGTTGTGCACGTGTTTTCCGGCGACGACCACGACTACTGCGAGCTTGTGCATTCCGAAGCCAAGGGTGGGGTGAGAGAAATTACCGTCAAGAGCATGAGCATGGCCATGGGAGTTAAGAATCCCGGGTTTCTCATGCTTAGCATGTATAACCCCGTCGACGCCGATGGCAGACCTATGCCCGGTGCGCCCAAAACCACGATTCAGACGCACTCGTGTCTGCTCCCGAACCAGTTCCACACGTTTATGCGATATATCCTCTTTTGCTTTCTATCTCTCGGCGTGCTCGCCGTCCGCGCGTTCCTTGTGCCGACGCTTAACTTGACACCCTTTGCGCTGGAGCCCGAGCGGAGCGGCGGCGGCGGCGGCGGTTCATCCTCCTCCTCGTACTCACTTTTGCCCATGTTTAAAGACAAGGCGGAACCGCCAGAGTCGTCACGCATGCACGGCTCCACTACCCACGGCATGTCGTCCACGAGCAGGCTGTCGGCCGGGACCTCGACCGTCTCGCGCAGCAACATGACCTCCAACGGCTCGTCGGCGGCGCGCTGGCCGGCCAAGAAGAGCGCCGGCAAGGGCGGGGGCGGGGGCGTCTCCCGCGGCGGGGGCGGTCGCTGGGGCTGGGGTGATGATTACAGCGGCGGCGGCGGGCGCGGGCCGCGCATCAAGCTCGACACGGACTTTTACGACGATGGCAAGCAGTGGAAGGCGGGCCGCGGCCAGCAGGTGGTCAAGATTATCACGAGAGAGTTTTGGACGACGGCGTGGCGCTTGGTGTGGGTGACGGGCCTGATATGGGTGCAGTTTACCAGACGAGGATGAAAGCCTTGTTGACTTTGCACATGTCAAAGATGGATTGAACCTTTTTGACCTGGACGAACAAGGTTTGTATCATTTTACTTTTTTGGTTTTGGACGCCTTTCTTTTCCTAATTGTCTTTTTTTCGTCTCGGATGGGGCACACAATGGTGCTTATTTTACTTGCATTGCATAGTTGTTTCTTTTGCTTCTGGGAGTACAGGTTTTCGTGAATAGGTATGGACAAGGAGAGCGAGAGGAAGAAAAAAAGGGAAAAAAGATGACCGCAAAGAGGATAGATATATGGGAGGAGCACAAGAAAAAAAAAAAGACACTACTCATAACATAATACACTTGGAAAGAATAGGATGCACTTGGAAAGAGACTTGGTTCCCCTCTTCTGATTTTTTTGAATGGCAGGACTTGAGGCTCAGCACGACGGAAGCATTTTTTTCTTGTTCCCTTTTTTGAACATGGTTATAGTTATTCTTTTTTTTTTTTTTTTTTTTTTTTTTTTTTTTTTTTTTTTTTTTTTTTTTTTTACAATAATGGACGGGTGACGTGTTCGCCGCTGCGTGGTGGTTACCGCTCATGGATATTTCCCCACGTGTTGCTCATTCTTTTCAAGTTTGCGTTTTGTCATGAAGAATCGTGTGTGTTATTTTGTCATTGTGCGCGCTCAAGTTATTATTGGTAAACGTTGTCAGGTACGGGCAAAAAAAAAAAAAAAAAAAGAGGGAGCGGGCAGGGACTGGTGGATGACGGCGGGGGGGG